>WAAF01010669.1:16470-49438 GCA_013400475.1 Tricholaema leucomelas
ACTTAGTGCCATGGTCTAGTTGACTGGCTAGGGCTGGGTGCTAGGTTGGACTGGATGATCTTGGAGGTCTCTTCCAACCTGATTGATTCTATTCTATTCTATTCTATTCTATTCTATTCTATTCTATGTATTAAATACTTTGAAAGCTGACAGCAGTTTTCGTTTCTGATTAACACAAGTTACCACGTATCAGTGGAAGCAGCATATAGAGAACTTGTTGCTGTTTTGCTAGCCTCTAGTCATTTATGCTTTGGTAGCCTCCAAGAAGCATAATAATAACTAGGAAAAAAAAGGGGAAAAATTTCAGTGGAACAAATGTGGGAGAAAAAAAATTTTTTAATACAGAACTTTGTGTGTGTTGAAGTGACTAAGCCAGTGAAAGGAAAGCACCTATTTTCAATGATGTTTTTGCAAAGATGTGACATGTTTGAGAATGGACCAGCTAATTGCTAGAATAGAACTGCACACTCTTCAGCAGTTCAGGTAAAAATAACTAGCTTTGAATAGGGGAAAAATAGCAGGTTTTGTTTCGATCTTTTACCCCAAAATATGAACAGATTTATTGCTGTCAAGAAGCATGTTGCAATTTTGTCCTGCTTGACACATTTGTTAAAATCAGCGGTGACTTCGATACATTCAATTATTGTGCATATTCCTAGATTGAAAGTTCAGTGAGTCAAAAGTTTTTTGAAAGCTAATCTGAAAGATAATTTAAGATGAAGATCAGAGTGAAAGATAAGAAATGTCTAGCAGAGGAAATAGGCTAGGAAGTGCTCCCTTTGGCTTTGATTGGTATTTAACCTACTGTTTAAATGTCACTGCTTGTCTGATGTTCTTACTGCCTCCCCTACGTAAAGGCAGGAGCAGCATCTCTTCTTAGCTCTTTAGGAGCAATAATTAGCATTAATTGGTGAGTCATATAATGTTCAGCTGCGAAAAATAAAAGGTGACTAAACCCTTCTGCTTCTTGAATTGCTCACTTGAAATATTTCCACTAAACTTTCTAATAGATCAGTATGAGCATTTGTCTTCTGTTAATGTAGGTCTCAGCTAGATTTTATGACTCTCCAAGAGACCTTTGCTCACATGAAGGAACATATTTTCTGCTCTTGCACATCTAGCATGCCTCTGGCACAGCACAGGGGAACCTTCACTGAACACTCAGTTACTCAGGATGTCAGTTAAGATGGTTGTGAGAGTCCAGAGTCCCTTACAAATGTATGAAAATCGTAGAATCCCAGCATGGTGGGGGTTGGAAGAGATCTCTAAATAGCATCTAGTCCAACTCCCCTGCTAAAGCAGGGTCACCAATGTCCAGGCAGGTTTGGAATCCCTCCACAGAAGGAGGCTCCACAACCTCTCTGAGCAGCCTACTCCAGGGCTCCAGCACTCTTAAAGGAAAAAAGATTTTCCTTATGTGTAGGTGGAACCTCCTGGATTCCAGTTTGTGCCCAATGCCTCTTGTCCTAAAGAAGAGGAGGCACACAAAAGCAGNGACACACACAGATTCTATTATGTGGTCGGTAAAACTATTTTTGCAGAATGTGTATGTGAAGTCAGATTAATTTTAAATTATTTAGGAAGATTTTAGGAAATTTAAACAACTGGAGAGCCTTGCAGCACAAACTGCCGCTTAAAGGTTAAGCATAGACTTCCACAAACTTCAGAAAAGAGAGTTAGTTTACTCACTGGTAGGAGTCTCAATATTTGTAATCCAAACATATATGTAGAAGCATAAAGGAGGAAAAATACAGTCCTAGCCACGTGGAGGCCTTCCACACGGTGATGATGCGGCAGGGCTTTGCTGCAGGCGTAGCTCAGATTAAGCACCTTGTCTGAGAAGATCCACGGATGTGAAGCAAACCTTCCATGGCTCTCAGGAGGTCATAAGGGTGGTCAGCCACAGAGTTGAAGCAGGATCCAGGTTTGTGGGCTAGAGCAGTTCGATTGGGTACTGTGTATAGCAAAGGAGTTGGCCATTGGGCTGGAGCAGCAGGCCGGCAGGTCCCGGTGTCACAACTCGTTGCTAGGTCATTGTCAGNAAAGAAGAGGAGGCACACAAAAGCAGTCCACTATGGACACCTGCATGAAACATCTCAAACTTACTGAAATATAAACTTCCATATGCATTTATGACCTTTTTGTCCCCTATCTGAAGTCTTACAAAGGTGTAGAGGATTGCAGCAGTGTATTCCGTGTCCTGATTCATTAGGAATGCTTAAAATGAGAAACTGTGAATGCTGGCCAAACACATGGCACACAACTGTCCCACAGATACTGTGTGTTTTGCACATGTGTGTGTGTGTAGACAGTGTGTTAAGGAAGGGTTTGAAGTGAATTGTAATGAGGCCAACAGAAAATTATTAANTAGCCACGTGGAGGCCTTCCACACGGTGATGATGCGGCAGGGCTTTGCTGCAGGCGTAGCTCAGATTAAGCACCTTGTCTGAGAAGATCCACGGATGTGAAGCAAACCTTCCATGGCTCTCAGGAGGTCATAAGGGTGGTCAGCCACAGAGTTGAAGCAGGATCCAGGTTTGTGGGCTAGAGCAGTTCGATTGGGTACTGTGTATAGCAAAGGAGTTGGCCATTGGGCTGGAGCAGCAGGCCGGCAGGTCCCGGTGTCACAACTCGTTGCTAGGTCATTGTCAGAGTCAAACAGACTCAGGTTCGCCTGAGCTGTTTGTGGACAGCTATATCCCAGCATGGGAGAAGCCATTTCAGCCCCTTGGCTCAGTGCAGAAGAGAGGTAGGGTTAGGTCGTTTCTTCGTGGGGGAGGCAAGTCCCCAGCTACGCGGTGCAAAGGGACACAAGGCAAACAGGTAGCAGACAAAGCAATGGCAGCAGCAAACAAACCAGTTTGCTAGGCTTTTAAGCATTTTGCAAGTGTCTTTGACCAACAGCAACAGATAAACACACCCCTAGCATCAATCCTAAGTTATTTCACCATAAAAAAAGGGAGATGCATATGCCTAATATCCATCACCTGTGTTTACCAAAGACAAAGCAGCTGCAAAACAAGGCCAAATATGGTGTCTGTGATAGACTGAGAGGTGCCAAGGCTTTTGTCTGCTTTCCCACTCTTTTTCCACCCAGGAAGTAAGAGGGGCAGAGGGGGGTATTCAGGTAGGTGTTTGGGACATGTCTTGGATATGTATTCTAGGTATAATTTGGACCTTCCACCACACAGTGCTCTTCTCAACAGTGACTTTTCCAGGACCTGAAACTTGCTGGGTGTTTGATGCTTCAGATATGTGTAATACAGATGGGGTGTGTTATTCCTTGCTTAGTCTGAGTCAGATGTCTGTGGAGCTTCCTGATTGCATCAGACTTCGCCCTGTAATCCGTCTTCCCTTGGCAGTTACGGAGAGCTGACTTCTCTCTATTTTGGGGCATTTTTTTCCAAAAGTAGGTAACACCACTGTTAAGAAAAAAAATAAAGCAATACTGATGAGGTTAGACTTTTTGAGAGAAGAGATTTTACACGCTAATCTAAACTTTGAAGCTGCAAGAATGAAATACTTGATTTCATTACTATTAGGAAGAAAGGGAAAAAAGCTGGATGAACTGTTTTGCTCAAGGCGAGAAGGGCAAAGGAAGCTGTATAAACAAAGCTGGATTTTGACATCACAGAAATTTAGTTGCCTTCTCCCTTTCTTGCCTTAGTTTTCTTGGTGAACAAAAATAACTATTTAAAGACTTACGACTCTGGCATCCTTGCATACAAGCAGAGCCTAAACACTGCAAACTAATGTATGTTATTCCTCCTTCCATACAACAGGTTCTTATGTAACAAATGTTAAGTAAAATAGGCTGTAATTGGCATCTTGGAAACATCACTGGCTTTCTGTGACAGTTTCTGAGCTCACTGATGGTTACTGAGTTATTTCTCTCACATAGCTGCTCACAAGCTTCCTTTGTGCATCTCCATTCTTTCTTTGGTTTTGTATAAGCAAGCAAATGCACAATTACACCTCTAAAAGATATATCACAAACTCAAAATCTCATAATATTTGGGTACCCAAAGGATCCCTTTTTTCTGGACATTTTTTGATGCTACAAGATATTCCACACTGGGCACTCGTGTCCACTTTTTGGCATGTGTTGTAAAGAAGCAGCATAAACAGGAAATGATTGTGGCAAGCGAGAAAAATTAAAGGCCTGTGCAGGAAAATGGGGAACTGTGGCTTTCCAAAGAAAACGTGGAACTGCAGAAAATAAGCATGAAAATGGTGATGATAGTCATAGCAGTGGTGTCTTCTAATTGTCACTCAGTTCTTCTGAAATGTGCCGTGTCCCAACACTGCCTGTGTCCAGTGTCACTTGGCAGGAGGCACCAATCTCTCCCAAGATCATCTGTATTTGTCTTAGGAACACCTTTTAAGGTTTTAAATAAGTGTTGTCTCTTTGCAGCTTTGATGTTTACATACTTCTCCCAACTTCTGTCATGGGTGTGAGGGAAGGTATTAAAAACGTAAGGTTTAATTATTCCTCAGTGATTTTGTGAATTTCTAGGCAGAAGGAACTTAACTGTACGAGTCCTCAGCCAATTTGATGTAGTCTTAAAGCTAGCCTTGCTTTGAGCAGGAGGTAGGATTGGGTGGCCAGCGTCATCAAACCTAAATGAAATATGTGTCTTATCATTCCATAAGAAATATAACTAAATAATTTGAAGAGAATCAGGACATCTAAAATTTTGTATTGTGTACAGGAAAACGTAAGAGCTTGCATCCCGATGGCACTTCAGAATTTGTGTCTGAATTCACCAGAAGGAAAAAAAAATAAAGCCATCTGACATAAAATAGAAAAGTAATTTAGTATAAGCCCACAGCTGTAGAAGCTCTCATATAAAGAAAACTGGCAAGTGTGTGTCTGCGTGTGCATGTGTTCAGTTTCTAGCTCTGGAGCTGCTTTCAATATGCTTTTATATTATAACTATACATTGTGTGTGTGGGGGGGGAAGTGAGTTATTGATATTGTATCATATTGTATCATGCTAGTTTGGCTTGTATAGTTTTATGACTTGCCTGTGTTACAGTAGCTTGGAGCACTCACTCTTTGTGTAAGCTTGTGTTCATACTTTCCTAGCTGTGTGCAGGGTTTGGCTAAGATAGGGTTAATTTTCTTCACAGTAAACTAGGAGGAGCCACACCCAGGACAGCCATCTGAGCCAGACAGTGGGCCACTTCATATCTGAAATGTCATGGCTGCTATATAAGAAGGAAGGCTTGTGTGGGTGGTTGCTCTGGCTCTCTGGCGGGGGTTTTCAGCACACGGGTGTTACATTTTATATTACTCATTTATATGTATTTCTTTTTTAGTATTGTTGTTATCTGTATTGCACATTTGTTCTTTGTACTATTCTATCAAAAGCTCCTCCTGCTCTAGTGGGAGGTGTCCCTGCCTACGGCGGGGATTGGAGCTGGATGATCCTTGAGGTCCCTTCCAACCTAAACCATGCTATGATTCTATTTTAGCAGTAACTCCTGCACTTAAATTTTCACATCATGTTCCTGGGGTAAAATAGGACTTTTTCCCTCTGAATACATCTGGTTATGTGCTCAATACATGCCTTACTCTCATCTTAGTATTTAGGAGACATCGACTAGTTAGTAACTATTTCTAACAGTTCTATGTCTATCAGTTCTGTGTCTAGATTCTAACATTTCTTTGAGATGAAGTTTATCAGTAGGTCAGTATGCTACTACTTTAAGTGGAATGAGAAAAAGAGTGTCTGAAACTCATGGAATATGTGTACAGAAAAGAAAGATATTTGAGGCCCCATCTCTGCTGGAGACTTCAAGTAAAAAGACCAGTGAGCCTCCTTGACTTCACCTCCTCCTGTTCAAGGTCAGAAGTCCTGATCTCCCTGTGGTAGCCTCTTGCTGGTTTATTGCAAGCTCTAGGTATAATAACTCATGACTACAACTTGTCACTTTTAACACAGTTGTATGTGCTTCCCTTACACGGTTTTATAGTATGGACGCAACTGCTGAGAGGAGCAGCAGGTGCAATTCATGGATGTGAAATTCTAGCAGATAGGTCCCATATGGAGGACCTGGGCTGCATAGAAACTATAAATTCTGTAGGATAGGAATTGTTCTTAACCATCCATCCAACAAATCAGCCAGCCAGCTTAACTAAACAAATTCATCCTAATATTGTCTGTGATTTTCTTTTAGCAGAAAGGTTGTTACCTTGACATAATGCTGAATACTGTGTTCTATAGAAAAATGCCAGGATATATGGGATCTTGAAACCTTCCTCCCATTTTACTCTAGTTTGAAACTTACCAAACTTGAGTACTTGATATTAAAAGCAAAAAGAGGCTTGTGACGGATTATGCAAATTAAATAAGCTAGGGATGTGTCTTGGCTTGCCGTGGGCACACTTAAAATTCTATTTAGATGTACCATTTATTCTCTTTAAACACATTCTATTACTGAAATAGAATAACAAAATGCCTCGGACTGATTCATAAGTTCCACAGTCCATGTATGCAGATAAATGAGTTCCCATGATGAAATAACTGAACTCTGTGTGAGTTGATGCTGTTTTGAAAACAAGTGTATTTGAAATGTAGAATGTATATGCATATATATCACCACCCTGTTTTCGAATGTATTGTCCCTTTTGTCATAGAATCATAGAATGGTTTGGGTTGAAAGGGACCTCCAAAGGTTATGTAGTCCAACCCCCTGCAGTGAGCAGGGCCATCCTCAACTAGATCAGGTTGCCCAGAGCCCTGCTGAGCCTCACTTTGAGTATCTCCAGGAATGGGGCCCCAACCACATCCCTGGGCAACCTGTTCCGGTGTTCCACCACCCTCGTAATAAAGAACCTATTGCTAACATCCAATCTAAATCTGCTTTTCTCTAGTTTGAAGTCATTGCCCTCGTCCTATCACCAAAGGCCTTTGTAAATACAATGGTTTAGGTTGGAAGGGACCTCAAGGATCATCCAGCAATAAAAATAGTCTCTCTCTATCCTTCTTGTAAGCCCCCTTCAGGTACTACATGGCCTCTATTAGTTCCCAGTGGAGTCTTACCTTTTCCAAGCTGAACAACCCCAGCTGCCTCAGCCTGTCCAGAGGTGTTTCAGCCCCATGGTTATTTTCATGGCCCTTCTCTGGACCCACTCTATCAGGGCCATGTCCTTCCTTTGCTGGGGACACCAGAGCTGGACGCAGTACTCCAGGTGAGGTCTCACCACAGTAAAGTGGCAGAATCACCTCTCTGGATCTGTTGGTAATGCATCTTTTGATGCATCCCAGGACACAATTGGCCTTCTGGGCTGCAAGTGCACACTGTTGGTTTGTGTTCATCTTCTCATTCACCAGAACTCTCATATCCTTCCAGCAAGACTGCTGTTTATTATCGCATACCCCAGCCTGTACTGATAATGAGGCTCGTTCCAGCCCAGGTGCAGGACCTGCACTTGATCTTCTTGAACCTCATGAGGTTCACCTGGACCCACTTCTTCAGCTTGTCTAGGTCCCTCGGGATGACATCTTGTTCCTCTAAAATATGTGTTTATCTTCTACTCCATTTTTTCCTAATGAGTTAGAAAATAAATTTCTTCAAACCTTTTCATGAAGTCTGTTACAATTTTAGAGCAGTGTGCTAGCATGCCAATTTCACATGGAGTGCCTAGGAAATGAAGTCCTACACCTGGAAGTCCTGCTGCAGTTCAGCATAGATTGTGATGTCTGTGGGTGAAAGACAAACGAATTTAATGTGCTTTATTATAGCAGAAAAATTATTTGTCTGCAAAGGAGGGAATGGCATCATTTACTGTCACCAGTAAAATCTTCTTGTATCAGCTTTTTTCAGGGCAGCCTGACAGACTCATCTTTTTCAAAAAGTAACTTCACAATAAGGTGTTGTCATATTAACAAAGATTTTTGGTAACATGCTGCGAAGAGAACAAAAGGTTTATTTTGAGGAGCGAAGAAAACACTTGTCTGTGTCTGAAAGCAGAGTGTGTCTGGGGTACTGAATGCATTAGCATTTAGGGGGTTTTTTGGTCTCTTTGGTTGTGACATGTAATGATTATTTTGAAGTACAAAATGTTTTCTTTCCTGAATCACAGCTCTTTCTGAATGGCAGCTAGTAGTGATATTGTAAATGTTTTGTGCTGGATTCAGACACTTATGTATAAATCCTCCCTCATGCCCAGCAAATTATGCCCTTACTAGAAATTTTCTATTTAGTTGATCTTTCTCTGTATTATTTTATTCTGAGGGACATCCCTGTTGTTTGCAGGGATTTTTTTAATAAAATACGTAGCCTCACGATGTGCAAGTTTAGTTTGAAGAAAATGTAGGGTTTTTTTTTTTAATTATTTTTATTATTCATTTGAAGTAAATAACTGATAAAATAATTAATATCTTTTGGGAAGCCAGCAGAAGAAGAGATACATGCTCACCTAAGCAGTATTTTGAATTATTTCTCCAGAATATGCATTATGACTTGTAGTGTTACCCATATGAAAAGCATGTAACAGGACATCTCAAGTCAATTAATACTCCAGTTATTGATTAGATTATAAACCAGTCAGTCTCACTTCCGTGCCTGGAAAGATCATGGAGTAGATCCTCCTGAAGGCTCTGCAAAAGCAAATGGAAAACCAGTCAGAGGTGACTGGTGGTAACCAGCATGGCTTCACTAAGGGCAAATCATGCCTGACAAATCTGGTGGCTTTTTATGATGTAGTCACAGCTGCTATGGACAGGGGAAGGGCAACTGATGTCGTCTACCTGGACCTGAGTAAAGCATTCGACTCTGTCCCACATGACATTCTGGTCACCAAACTGGAAGAACACAGACTGCATGAGTGGAACACTCACTGGATAAGGAATTGGCTAGAGGGTCGCATGCAGAGAGTGGTGATCAATGGCACAATGTCCACCTGGCGACCGGTGACAAGTGGTGCTCCTCAGGGGTCAGTGCTGGGACCAGTGCTCTTTAACATCTTTGTCAGTGATATGGACAGAGGAATTGAGTGCACCCTCAGCAAGTTTGCAGATGACACCAAGCTGTGTGGCACAGCTGACTTGCTGGAGGGCAGGGATGCCATCCAGAGGGACCTGGACAGGCTGGAGAGGTGGGCCCAGGCCAACCTCATGACGTTTAACAAGGCCAAGTGTAAGGTCCTGCACCTGGGTCGGTGCAATCCCAGGCACAGATACAGGCTGGGTGGTGAATGGCTGAGAGCAGCCCTGAGGAGAAGGACCTGGGGGTCTGGGTCGACGAAAAGCTCAACATGAGCCGGCAGTGTGCACATGCAGCCCAGACAGCAACCCTGTGCTGGGCTGCATCAAGAGCAGTGTGGCCAGCAGGGCAAGGGAGGGGATTCTCCCCCTTTACTCTGCTCTCCTCAGACCCCACCTGGAGTACTGTGTGCAGTTCTGGAGCCCCCAACACAAGAAGGACATGGAACTGCTGGAGCGGGTCCAGAGGAGAGCCACGAAGATGATCAGAGGGCTGCAGCAGCTCTGCTATGAGGACAGGCTGAGAGAGTTGGGGCTCTTCAGCCTGGAGAAGAGAAGGCTTCGAGGAGACCTTAGAGTGGCTTTCCAGTATCTGAAGGGAGCCTACAGGAAGGCTGGGGAGGGACTATTTACAAGGTCTAGTAATGTTAGGATGAGGAGGAATGGGTTTAATCTGGAGGAGGGGGGATTTAGACTGGATATTAGGAGGAAGTTCTTTACAGTGAGAGTGGTAAGACACTGGAACAGGTTGCCCAGGAAGGTTGTGGATGCTCCCTCCCTGGAGACATTTAAAGCCAGGCTGGATGAGGCCTTGAGCAGCCTGCTCTAGTGGGAGGTGTCCCTGCGTATGGCAGTGGGTTGGAGCTGGATGATCCTTGAGGTCCCTTCCAACCTAAACCGTTCTATGATTCTATGAAATGTTAAAAATGGATGCCTTTGAAAACTACAGAACACTGAATATTGAAGACTAATAGTTCAAAAGTGGGCTGAAGATATGTGCAAACTGATGTGCTCACACAGTATCTGCCCACAGCATCTGCCCACAGCATAGAGGTAAGCCTTTGAGATACTCATTATCTTGATGATGAGTGTTCTGAAACACACAAGCACCTGACATGTCAGGTCAGTTGTTTTTTTTTTTTAATGCAAAAGACATCTTCTGTCTGAGTTAATATCAGTATGCTGTATTTACAGTGAACTTACATTGTTCACAGCTGCTGAAATGATGAAGAAAATGAGTCTAATCAAGGAGCCTGAGAACTATTTATTAAAATGAGTCTAACTGCTTTGGAAGCACATCAGATTGGACTTTGCTACCCTAGAGCCACTGAGGTCACTAAAGTTTATTATAAAACTGAATTTCTTGTAACGCCTCATACAGAGCTACATAACATTCAAACAAAACACTTCGTGATAGCAATTAATACTGAATTACAGAACATAAACAGTCGTGGACGAACATGAACTCCAAGGTGATCACTTGCTATAGTTTAAGTTTTCAGTCTGTGTAAATAAGCAAATTGATCTTTCTTGATACAATCCATTTCTTTATCATCTGTGTAAATTTTATATGCAAATATCTGCAAGCCAAAAGCAGCTGGAAAATTACTTTTTAAATCTCATACATAAATGCTTGGTGTTGTACTAGAGATGGTGCATTTTTTTGTCTGTCAAACAAATGCTAGGATGATTAAGGTTCAGGAATTTTAGAAAACTTTTTTGTGATGAATATATTGATAACACTGTGAATGTTCTTTCAAGCTTTATTTAAGGTTAGATCCAGGGCAGATCTAACCATGTTGCTATACTCTGCGAGACTGGTAGTGTGTTAAGTGCCTCTAGACTGTGGTGCTATGACACACTGTGTGTCCTACTTCAGAGCTCAAAAGAAGGGAGCCCTTGCTGCACTTGAGGCAATGCTTACAGCTGAGAACACATCAGGTTTTGTAAAATTAAATTACTAAGATTCAATATATTATTGAACTCTTGTTCAGAGACTGGAAAGGGGGCTGGTACCCTTTCAAAACCTGCTTTACCTCTGTCTTGTGACTGGTTAGCCACTCACAAAGTGAGAATAGTGAGTTCAGTTTTTCTGTCATACCTAAAGTAATAGTCCACATACTGTTTTTTCAAACTTCTGGATCTGATTTTTGAGACTGAGACTGAAGTGGTCAAGACAAACAAAAGGGCAACAACTTCAATATTAATTCTATATATCATGAAAAACAAAAAGTTTTGAATGTTATCTTTAAATTTGTTTTGTTTTGAAGAGTATAGTAAATTTTGAACATGGGAATCCATTCATTTTGCAGAAGTTCTTATTTAATTTGCTCACATACCAAATTTTTATTGTATTTTGAGTTGGCTTCATATTTTTTCTTTATCAGTGTTTGCTGTCATGGGTCTTTTGTGGAATTCAGTATTTTCAAAGCAAGAGATTTCCTAAGTATTGTATGATTTTTGAATCTCCCTTGGCTCTATTCCCAAATAGAATAACTCGTACTATTACAAAGAAACTCTGCTCCAAGGTACTGTAACTGCTAGTGGCGGTAACGCAGCTTGCTCAGGGCACTTGGCTCTCCCGGTCTTACCCCTTCTTCATGGCCTCAGCTGTTGTTACCTGCTGGCAGGGTTGTACAGCTGGACAGTTTCCAGCAACCTGTGGCAATGACATTGCCTGCCCCGTGGGCTCTTGTGCTTCTCACTTTTAAACTGAGACATGGCAATTTCCAGGTAGACGAGGCAGCAAGGCTGGGTATTAAGCAGCAAGGCTTCCTGGCCCTCAGGGCAACAAGGCAAAGCTTGGTAAGGTGAGGTTTGGCAACACAAAGCAAGGTGAGGCAAGGGATGGTATAGTAAGGTGAAAAGAGGCAAGTTGTTTACAACTTCTGGCCTGCTTTTGTCAATCGCCTGAGTCTTAATTGCTCCAATGGGCAACTGAGATTAACCAATCAGATGGCAGCTTTCCAGAACTAACCGTATTAGGTGAAGCCATGGGCTTGCTTTACCCAAATCTGGGGAAACCTAGGCCTTCCAGGAGGCAGGCACAAGCCAAGTGGATGTATCTTGTTTACCATAGGATGTAAACAGGAGCAAAACAAGTGTGAACAAGCCCTGATCCCTAGACTCAGTGGCTCCTTCTCCTTTGTCCTCTTTCCTGTGTCTCTCCCCATTCTGGAAGGGGGAAGGGAAGTGGTGGGAGGGGAAGGACCATGCCTATAACCTATAATGTAAATTTATCATATTTAAGTAGGTTTCAGCACAAATTAGAAATGAATAGTTACATTGTGAGAAGTGCAAACACATGCATCTCTTTGGGAAAAATTGGATTTGGAGAACTTGAATTTCTGAGATGACCCCTTCATTACATAATGTACTTAATAATTAGGCTTTGAATCACAAGTGGACAATACCAAAGACTACTTTTTGCAGTGAAGTTGTTTAGTAGTTTAAGCTGAACATTTTCAGTAGTAGCTCCTGTAGATGCAATATTTTCCTCAGAAAGCAGCTTTAGGATAGAAGATTTGCCCTTTTAATCATTCTGGTAGTGTATTCCTTAGTTAATCCCTTGTAGAATGCTTTGACAATATACATATATTCAATGGCCCACAGGGATGTAGACTTTTACAGTCACTAAGTAAGTGACATATGAGCATGAGTTAAAAAAAACTAACAACCCTCCTACCCCCAAAACAACATTTCCTTACAGGCAGATTATCCATTCATAGGTTGACTCAATTTATTTTCCTGTGGAATATGTACTATTAAAGACATGGGTTTATATACACAATCCACATTCTAAGGAGACACAAATTACTGATATAATTTTGCACTGAAAGTCTAATTATCTGATTTTCTAATTGTTGTTTAGTTAGAAGATTAGTGGATGTAAACATGACCAACATTTTGAGATTGAGCTTTACTGGTTTCTAGTAGACCTTTATGCTTAATCAGACTTGATGTGCAAATTTCTCACATGCAGAGGAAGTGTATGTACCCACATCCTTAATTTTGGACAGTATATATTTGGCTCTCTGCTTGCTTTAGGTGATCATAATATTGCTGTGCTATCAGCCTCAGAGTTTATACTGATCTTAAATACTGGGATTTCAAATTGCAGAAAATGTCTCACCATGTGAAGCTACATCAGAGCATGCTGAAGTGAAATGCTGTCATCGTATAGATAAAAATAATTGGGTTGAAGATGCTGGCCTTTCCTGAGTCTTCACTTCTCACCACTATGAGCTCTCATCTGAAGCAATTGTATTTCTAAGTTATACTTGATAAGCACGTGAATACAACTGTCTTAAATCCCAGCCACTCCTTATACTGCTGCAGAGCATTGCAACCCAAGTTTCAAGATCTAGAAACCTGTAGTGGTTTGGGTGTTCCCTGCCCCTCCCCCTCCCCCCCCTCCACTTTTAGAAATCACTCAGACTAGACTCAGATGGCTCTGGAAATTTGAATGAAGCTTATATTTACAGCTGGCACAATTTACAAGCAGAGATTTACAGTATATACAGTTATAGACAGAAATATACAAGGTAAAAGGTAATACAGAAACACAACTCCCCTCCCAGAAAGCTGAGTTCCCAGGAGGGGCTCTCAACCACCCCCTCACCTTCCCCCTACCCCTCTCAACCTTACCCCAGTCCCAAGGAAGAATGGAGGTTTGGCCAGGGGGTTAGGAAGCAAAATGGATTGGTCCAAAATGGAGAGTGAGGTTAGAGAGTCAGATGCCGCTCAGCCAGTTCCCCAGCAGTGAGAGAAGTGCAAGTGAAGCGATTATCTGTGTTTTGCTTTTCATTCTTATCCATCTCAGCAAGCCTATGAGTGAAGTAGACATCACCATGATTTTCCTTTCACAGCCTGTAATCTAATTCTTCTCACCAAAACATCCTAGCTAGCTTCAAACTAGCACAAAACCACCATGTACGTTTGCTCCTGACATGCTTTTGGACATTATCTTGCTCTTCCCATTGTATTGTATCTCCATCACACATCTTGCATAATCCTTCAAGATTATGTAATGAGCATGTCTATGCCCTGTTCTTGAAGTCTTACAGAAGATTCTTATTTAGTCTTTCCTCATGCCTAACATCTCAGAGATTTATTTCAATGCAATAATTTTTTGTTTAGATTGTTTTGGGTTTTGGTTTCTTTTTAATCTGTTTTGTCTACACCATGGTTTCTTACTGTAAAATGAAACTGTAAATTTATACATTCACTTGCAGATTTCCAAATGGGGACACAATATTTAGGGTCTTTCCTGCAGGTGGGAAATTTTAATAGAAATTAATTTATTCCTCTGAGTTGAACCATCATCCAGAGTGCAGTTAAGCATTGAGGCCCTCTGGCTCATCAGTCTGTTAGATTTCTCAAAGTCTCTTTGTGCTAATATTTTGCTTTGTTGAATAGGTCCTGTTGTTTTATTTACACGTTGTGTACTACTTTAAAAGGAGATGGCAGTCAATGTCATTTTTGTGGTGTTGTAATTCTGCATGTAACTCTTTAAGGATGTTTGCAACAAACCCCATTTTAAAATCTTTGCAGTCAGCTAAACTATCTTGAGTGTATTTTTCTTAAAGTCATAAAAAGCCTAAGTGATTGAATGCTATTAATTTGGAATTATGTATACACTCAGAATTAGCCTAATCTTTGAATGTTTATAAATACATTATATATTCATGTCAATAGGACTGAAAATTTCAAGAAAAATGTGTCTTTGGCTTTGTGTTGAAACACACTTACATAGAGAATACAGACTTGACTTAATATTTTTCCATTTTATATTAAGAATTCATTGAGTGAAGGACTTCTATTCAAGTATGTGCATTTCCCTGTGGGCCACAACACTTGTCACCTCACTTACCTACTTTGCAGGGTACCACAGCTTCACCAGGGTTATCACAGTGCTCCCCGCCGCGACTTCCTCCCTGAGCATATCAACAGAAAATATTCTTCTGACAGAGGTCTGGGTTCCATTTATTTTCATGTCCCCTTGTGCCATTGCATAGTAAGACAACTGCAGTTTAATTGGAATGAGCTCTTCTCTCCACTGTGGTTTAGAGGACAGCAGTTCCTGGCCAGCTCCAGGCTAGTATTGACGGCAGATTTATTTATATGCCACTTTATGGCCACAGCAAATCCCCTTCAAGATCAGCCTTGTCTATACTTCTTTCCAATGCTGACACATTGAGTGGGTTTGCAGATCATATAGGTCACTTAGGCCCCCATCAGGGTTTTAGCTGCTCCCCAGCGTGTTCTAAATGAAGGACCTCAATTTGTAGGGTACATAGCTGTTACTTTCTGCAGTGAGTTGAAATCTTGTCTCTTTTTTCAGGTAGCTCATCCTGAGTCAATCAAAACTAGTCACACAATGCTTACCCTGTTGCTAGGTGCACAGAGTGCACAATAATCTGTGAAATAGCTACGTTGTATGAAAGTCAGTAATTTATAGTAAAAATGCATCAAGCTGATGTAGATCTGTGCCCACTTTGTCCTGTGTCATAAATATTTGAAAGTATACGTATGTATCAGAATAGAAATGGGTGATTGAAATAATTTCTCTTTAAAATCAGTTAGCATCTTCAAGCAATTAGTAAGATTTCCAAACCAGAAAAGGGATTTCAGATGAGTGGTGGTACATTTTTTTTGTTTCATAAGGTAAAACTTACTTTTTTCCTAAGTATATTTGATAAGAAAAAAGCAAATGTGCTTGTTTTTTTTCACAATAAGTCTTACCAGGAGCTTGAGGAAAGACTCATCTTACTTCTAGCCTAAAGAAGGATATTATTTAGCTGATGTGATCGGATTGATTGCTATGCATTTGAACCTTTTGATGTGCTGTAAGTTGTTTTTCTTAGGAGAACTGTCTGTATCTATACCTCAGTCAGTAACTGCTGTTGATGCTCTAGGAAAATCCAGCCATGATTTTGAAGAGCATAATATCCTTGCCTCTTGTTTCTTTTCAAGTTACAAATTTAGCTGGAGCAGTAGTTGAATGGGTTTGGTTCTTGGTATCTCAGAGTATGTTCCACACTGGTGACAACAGTTCCCTGAAGAGGGGTTAGAGAAAGCAAATTGTACAAAGGGAGAGGGGACAGGATGAGCAGAAAAACATCCTGTTTCAAAGAACTCACTCAGTCTCCTAGGTGGAGTTTTCTTGCTGAAGGATCATCCATAAAGTCTGAAGCTGGAGTAGCTGTAGAGTTAACAGTTATATTAAACCCCGCTGAGTACTAAACAAAGAGAAAATCCAAAATCTTTTTATCAATATGTAATGCAGCATCATTTTTCTCCAAATGCAGGTTACAGAGTTTGTAGTAGGTCTTCATGAAAGAAGAAAAAAAGTGTGTTTTAAACTGAAGGAATATTCAATAGCCAAAGAAAACAAAACATGGAGGCAGTTTACAAAATCAGAATAACTTTATTTTTTAAAGTTAAATTCTTGTAAATATGTTTGCTTAGCAAGAATAATTACACTGCATGTAGGGATGGCTGTATGATGTGATATATGCACCTTTTAAGGTTTCATGTGGACCACCACAGCCAGACTGATAAACCTTTGTCTCAGGATGAGTAACTAAGCTCTGCTTGAGGCAGAGGATATATCAGCTCCATATGGACTAATAATAAGCAAGTAGGAAAGGGTGTGGTGGTTTGGGTGTCCCCCGCCCCCCACACTTTAGAAATCACCCAGACTAGACTCAGCTGGCTCTGGAAATTTGAATGAAGCTTATATTTACAGCTGGCACAATTTACAAGCAGATATTTACAGTATATGCAGATATATACAGAAATATACAAGGTAAAAAGGTAATACAGAAACACAACTCCCTTCCCAGAAAGCTGAGTCCCCAGGAGAGGGCTCTCAATCACCCCTCACCTTCTCCTTACCCCTCTCAACCTTACCCCAGTCCCAAGGAAGAATGGAGGTTCGGCCAAGAGGATTAAGAAGCAAGCCAAAGCAAATGGAGGGTGAGGTTAGAAAGCAAGATGGAGTTCAACCAGCAGCCTCAGCTCTCCCCAGCAGGCAAAGCAGGAGTGACTTTATCTTTTGTTTTGCTTTTCTTCTTTACACATCTCAGCAAGGCTGTGAGCGAAGTAGACCTCACCATTGTTTTCATTTCTCAGCCTATGATCTAGTCCTTCTCACCAGAACATTCTAGCTAGCTTCAAACTAGCACAAAGGGTTATCTAGAAACAATCAAAATAATCTGTACAGTATTTCTACTAATAAAAATTTGTAATTACAAATGGATCTTTGTGAGCTTACATACAGACTAATGTAAGAGCTCTGAGAGAAGTAACATTAATTTAGCTCTCGAAACACAGATATTGATATTTAGGAATTTTAGATCTAGAGAGAATCCTCCAGCATAAAATTAAACTTGTTAAATGTCAAAACCAAAAGGGTCTTTGAGTGATTAATATATAATTACTTTAGAGGCAGAGATATTTTTCTGCTTCTACATAGAATTGGAAGAATTCTGTGGTGCTGACAGTGTAATCCACATTGAATAATTTTGCGGAATTGGATAGGTTTATGTAATCTTTTAGCAAATTAACCAGTCTAAGGTAATAAATTTGAACTCACCTCATGATGGCAGCTTTTGGAATACGTCTGCATGTGACAGAGTCTAATTATAATTGCAACTTGAGAGCTACACCAGCTGTATTTCATATATTAATAGAAATTATGAGGAGTTAATTGAGTTGCACACACAAGTGGAAAGTTATATATAAACAACAAAAACCTTTCTGAGGTGTTACAGCTTCTTTATTATATATAAATAGAAAAATCTGTCTGAGGTGTTAACAGCTTCTCTTCCAAAAATAGTATTCCAGAAATACTTTGGATAACGAACACAATTTTCAGTAATCTTACCTGAATAATAAATATTGTAATTCTTTTTGTTCTCTGAGCTATTCAGTTTGGCAACATGAGCGTTAAACTTTTTGAGGAGGCATTTGTCCTTACACAGTGCATAGGACTGTCTAGATTGAGGCAGTGTGAAGAGAGCTAATATACCAAAAAAAGAGCAAATATCTAAATAATGCAACTTTTATTATTTGAGGAGAAAATATAGATGTTCCTGCAGTATTTACCTCCAGAAGCTTTTTTTTTTTTAGGTTAAAATTTCCAAATATTAAGAAAGAAGTAATTTGGAGATGCTGCTTAACCATCTTTTTTGTTGTGATGTCTGATGTGACACACAGTGTAAATGTTAGCCTAAGACGTTTGCATAACCACATGCACCATGAGGTGCAGATTAAACTAGAAAGTAGGACTTGTTATTGCCACCAGGGCTGGAAGAAGAAGAGGGAGAAAAAGTTAAAACCCTGTGGGTTGAGTGTGGTGGTTTGGGTGTTCCCTCCCCCCCCGCCCCCTACACTTTAGAAATCAGCCAGACTAGACTCAGACNTGGAGGGTGAGGTTAGAAAGCAAGATGGAGTTCAGCCAGCAGCCTCAGCTCCCCAGCAGGGGAAAAGCCCAGAGCAAAGCCCAGAGCGAAGTGACTTTATCTATATTTTTCTTTCCTTTTTTATACATATCAGCAAGCCTATGAGTGAAGTAGACCTCACCATTGTTTTCATTTTACAGCCTATGATCTAGTCCTTCTCACGAAAACATTCTAGCTAGCTTCAAACTAGCACAGTTGAGATAAGGCGATTTTAATAGAACAGCAAGGAAAGTGCAGAAACAACAGTAATAATAATACTAATGAAATAATATATAAAATTCACTCTCCAGAACCTGTCCACAGCCCAATCTGGTTGCCCAAGTTGCCCCTACACTTGCCTCAGCCAGCTCCACCCTAGCCCCACTCCAAATCTCCCCTCCCCAGCTCTTATACTGAGCATGACCTCAGTGTGATATTGAATGGCCCACTGGCTGGTCAGCTTGGCTATCTGGCTGTCAGCTAGCAGGAACAGCAGTCAAAATGTGCCTAATACTAACTCTCAAGCATTTTCCTCTGACACCTGTGCCCATAAATGCACACTATTTTCACCCTTTGCTGTTATTTAAGACTTGTAAATTATCTGAGTTATTATTTCTGTGACCCTAACCTTTATGTCTTCACAATTTTTGCTTTTTCATTTCAAAACAATGCAGTAGTGGGCTGGTGTTAAGACTGTGTGTTGTAGTTACAGCCAGGTATGAACACAAAGGGATCTTAATGAAATGAACAATTACCAGTGTTAGTATCATAAAGAAATTGAAACCATGCAAAGATGAATTTAAATATCCACACAGCCATTGCAGTGTTGAGTTGCTTGGGTGAATTTACATGAAGAGGATACAGAATTTGTTTAATTGATTAGATTGGAGCCTATTGCTTGTTAAACAGAATGTTATCTACTGTCATCAATGTCAGATGAAGACCCTGTTTCAGCATGAGTGTCACAGATATGTTTGTGTTCAGAACCTTGATACCTTTCTATCCTGAACCACCAGAGTAAAACTCAGAGGAAGAGCTAGGGAAATGATGGTGCTTACTTAGGAGCCCAAACCATCTTAAGTAAATGGGTGTAGTTAGAAGAACAATTACACTTTTGAAACCAAAGCAGTTGACTGATATTTTACACTGGAAATACTAAGTTGACATCTTGGTTAAGAAGAGTATTTTAATTGATTTGAAGTCTGTGATAATAGTTTGGTCTTCAACCGACAAGTTGATTAATATGATTCTTATTTTGTCTACAGTCTACTTTTTCCTTCCATGCTAGACTACTGTAAAAGCAGCATGCAAATGAAAGTGATAAAATGAAACCTCTCATCTTAGAATATCTGGAAAACATGGCATTTTTAAACTGATTTGTGTGTGTCTGTGTGTCTCTTTTGAAATAACAGAACTATGTGTTGTAAATCCTATCCAAATTACATGTTATCATAAATTATATTTACTGACATCCCTCAGTTTCATTTGGTGAGGCTGAGGGAGCTGGGGTTGTTTAGCCTGGAGAAGAGGAGGCTCAGAGGTGACCTTATTGCTGTCTACAACTACCTGAGGGGTGGTTGTGGCCAGGGGGAGGTTGCTCTCTTCTCTCAGATGGTCAGCGTCAGAACGAGAGGACACAGCCTCAGGCTGCGCTGGGGGAAGTTTAGGCTCGAGGTGAGGAGAAAATTCTTCACTGAGAGAGTCATTGGCCACTGGAATGGGCTGCCCGGGGAGGTGGTGGAGTCGCCGTCCCTGGAGCTGTTCAAGGCAAGATTGGACGTGGCACTTGGTGCCATGGTCTAGCCTTGAGCTCTGTGGTGAAGGGTTGGACTTGATGATCTGTGAGGTCTCTTCCAACCCTGATGATACTATGATACTATGATGAACTGGCTTATGGCAAATGCTGTTTTGCCTGAAATCCCAACATTCTGCGCAATCCCCTAGTAACTGGACTAGCAGGAAACAACAAAAGAGCAGCAGCTTATCACAGTGGTCCATGAAGGTTTGTGAAGAGTAGTATAGAGTCTTTTCTACTTCAAATTTAAACATAAGGAGCCTAGGCATTTAATTTAGAGACCAAAAGTTAATGGGATGTGAGTATCCCTCATTGTGTCCCAACAAGTGTCTCTGGGACTCAGACTTCTGGATACTACATTTTACAGGGAGATGGAATGAAAAAGTGGGACAGATCAACACTGTAATTTCACTGTTATGTGTTTCAGCATGTACAAGATGTTTTAGTGGATGGTGATTGCTCAATGACTTAAACATTTCTCTGCCATTTGGTTTTGTGGTTGTTTACCATTCCTTGTGCTGCCTGGATTTGAAATATGGTAACCCATGTGTTGTGGTAGGCCTAAATAGGCCAAAATAGGCTTATACTTGTCCTGACTTGCCCAGACATGTTTTTCTGATCTCCCTTCTTCTGCTATGGGGAGAAACAACTGCAGGAAAGAACCTGCAGCCACTGAGAGTAGGGACTGTGGTGTGCCCAGACTTGTTTGCATTCTGTGGTAAACAAGGTATACACACTTAGTTTGTGCCTGCCTTGTGCAAGGCCTATGTTTTTCCCAAATTTGTGTAAAGCAAGCCTATGGTTTCACCTAATATGGTCAAGCTTAGATAACTGCATCATTTTGTGTCTAAAGGCTGACTAGTCTCAGGCCACACTGATAAAATGAGATGAGCAGGTAACACAACCTCCTCTGCCATTGTATTTATGATTGCTTGCCTGCTGCCATTGCTCACTGCCTTGTTGTATCTTGAACTGCCTGGAAATTCCACTGCCTCAAGTTTACCAGGAACAGGCTCTAAATGCCTCCACACAATTGGACTGCATAAGCAGCATGACATTGTACTAAGACTGCACATTGCATCCTGCCTACACCTGAAAGTCTCCTGCCAAGACGGGAAGTCCTGGAGATACACAGATCGTCCAGAAAGCCAGGAGCAGGTCAGAGTTTGTCTGCCTTCTCTCCCCAGCACCCTGTGAAGCTTGGGGAGAACCAGAAGCCTCAGCCACTGACAACACAGTAACAGAATTCCCTGAAAGCATTTGGGTACTGTCTGGAGCTGTAGTTAGCCCCATGAGTTGGGAGATATTTTGTGAGAAAATACTTGAATCTTCTTGTAATTCACCATTGCCTTCTGCCATAAGCAGAAAGGAGATCTTTGAGTCCATCTAGTGGACAAGCAGTATATTGACTGCAAGCGGCATATTGACCATAAAAATCTTCTCTTCCAGTTCAATTAATGTTTATATATTTTGCTAGTTAATTCTCAATCTAGTTATTCCTCTGTACAATGTTTCCATAACCGTTGCAGAAGAATTGATTGTTATTAAAATTAGTGGTTGGGAGGGGGTGAGACTCCTGAATATCAAAATTTATAGACAATATTAATTTTGGAAAAATATCATCTCACATTTATTAGTTACCCCCTCCATTACACCATGCCACTCACATTTTAAATCCTCAGATGCTAGACCAGAACCAGTCCAAAATCTGTTGTTAATGAGTCTCATCTGCAGATATGCTTTAGGAATGCATGCCTCAGTAAAGTTAAATTCACAATGCTGTAGATGTGTGGATATTGCCATACATTATAATGCTCTCAGTCTGACAAATTCTTAGAATGAAGTAGTACCATTTTCAGTGGGATTGTATACTCTTTATTATGAAGAGTGTTCAGGGTGACCAGGTGACCACGCCTACTCAACATGGGTTCATGAATGGCAGGTCCTGCTTGACAAACCTGATCTTCTACAACAGTTTGACCCATTTAATGGATGAAGGGAAATATGTGGATGATGTTTACATGGACTCCAGTAAAGTGTCTGACACTGTGTCTCACAATATCCTCCTGAAGAAATTGAGAACATCTATAAAAAACAGAAGTGACCTCAAGATACTGCAGGCACTGATCTGTACTGTTAAGAATAGGGGGGAAAGCACACAGCTGATATGTGCTGCATTCTTTCCCTAAAGCTCTTGTCATTGTAGTCAGGGATTATGAAAGCATTATGAATGTGTTTAACCTTAGCCTTAAACTGTTGCCTAATCCATAAGCAATTTTGTTGGAAGTACACTCTAAGATAGCAGTTTTTAAGGTGGTTTACTTGAAGCAACCAATGTCTGTGGGTTTTGGTACCTTAGAGCAGATAAGCAGTAAAATTTGATTGTGTTTAAGTCTTGACTTCAACAGTGTTTGCAGCACAGACAAAGTTAAGATTTGGAATTTAGTCATGGACTTCAGTGCAAAAAAAATTATCTTCACTTGTTCCTTGTAATGGAAATTAGGAAAAACTTTTTCCTTGAAATATCTCAGTATAAACAGAAACAAACAGCTGGACTTCAGATCCCAAAGAATTAATTATCTCATCACAATGTGAAAAACTTATTGCTTCTTCCTGCTGTATCTCAGAGGATTTTTAAAGTGGAAACTTTTCTCTATTGGTTTTGGCCATTTTTGTGCTTCACTCAACACTTTTTGGTTCCATTTGCAGAGCACAGCAATACCATTAGTGTCAAAGACTTCTATTCCTTTGATTACTGAAGCAAATTAGTTTGCAGTCAAAGTTATGGCAAGACATCTAACCTCAGTTAAAGCCTTAGTTGAAATAAAGAGGAAATTTCCTTCAATATTAAAATTAGAGCATATACATGGTGCAAAATCTACAGCCAGCAAATAACAGATTTTATTTTTAATGCCATGATGGATTATTAATGCATTGTGAAATTTGTAGTGCGACACGTAAGAGATCTTATTTACTACAAGTGTGTTGCTCATTAGCAAATATTTTCATATCAGTTGAAGGTAAATTACTTGTTACTACAGTTCTGGTTTTGTTTCCTTGAATATTATGTTCATGCACTTGCTCTACCTCTATTTCCTTTTTGATGAAAACATAATCATGTGTCATCACATTATCACAGTATCACACAGTATCACCAAGGTTGGACGAGACCTCATAGATCATCAAGTCCAAGCTGTTACCACAGAGCTCAAGGCTAGACCATGGCACCAAGTGCCACATCCAATCCTGCCTTGAACAGCTTCAGGGACAGTGACTCCACCACCTCCCTGGGCAGCCCATTCCAGTAGCCAACGACTCTCTCAATGAAGAACTTTCTCCTGCAGGAAAGGATTCATGCAGCAAAGATGCAGAGGATAAGAAAAGTATAACAAACAATTAAGTAGTTAGTATTCCAGCATTTTGAATTACGTATTCCAAGGCATCAATGGCAGAAGACATCTTAAAGGCATCCTATAAAAGGTTCAGGTGAAATGTAGTCAATTGTCTGGGCACTTACAATGCCAGGTCAGAAATAACATGGAGTGGTTGATGTAATCAAACTCTTTGTGTTTATTTGCATTGTAACTGTGGAAATGCAACATGTTTTTCTGAGCAAAATATGTTTCCAGGTATTAGGCATCTATTATTGAATGTCACTTCATTGTAACAGGTGTTACAGCCCAAAGAAGGGCAACAAGGATAGGCTGGTGAAGGGCCTGGAACACATGACCTATGAGGAGCATCTGAGGGAGCTTGGGTTAATCAGTTTAGAGAAGTGGAAGCTGAGGGGAGACCTCATCACTCTCTACAACTACCTGAAAGGATGCTGGGGCAAGGAGGGTGCCAATCTCTTCTCTGTGATGACAAGCCATAGGACTAAAGGAAATGGTTGCAAGATGTGCTGGGGGAGTTTTAGAGTGGGTATTAGGAAATACTTCTTTACTGAAAGAGTTATCAAACATGGGAATTGTCTGCCCAGGGCAGTGGTGGGTGGAGTCACTGATCTCTAGGTGTGTTCTAGCAGTCTGTGGACGTCATGCTTAGGGATTGGACTTAGGTTGGACTGAATGATCTTCAAGGTCTCTTCCAATCAGATATATTCTGTGATTCTGTGTTTCTACTTAATATATTCTTTATTAGAGAGGGACAGAAGATTTTTCAGTTTTCTCTTTTAGAGATCTAAAGATAATAGTGTTTTCTAAGAGTATGGGAGAATGATGAATAATCAATGACATCTAGCTGTCTTTTTTTTCTCCAAGTGTGGAGTTAATGAGTTAATGGCTTGCACAAACACTGTGGGGTAATTAGAATCATAATATCATAGAACGGTTTGGGTTGGAAACCCAAGTATCATCTAGTCCTAGCCCCTTGTTACGGTCAGGGAAATCTTCCATTACACTAGGTAGCCTTCCACTTGAAGCTCCGTTCAGCCAGGCCTTAAAGACTTTCAGAAACGGAGCATCCACAGCTTCTCTGGGCGAACTGTTCCCTTGCATCACCACCAATGTCATATGAAAAGTCTTCTTTATGTTTCATCTAAATCTACTCATCTTCATGTTAAAGCTGTTTCCCCTTGTAATGTCACTACAGGCCTTTATAAGTGTCATTCTTTGAAGCCCTTTTTATACACTTAAAGGCCACAGTAAGGTCTGCTCAGAGCTTCCTCTTCTCCAGGCTGAACAACCTCAATTTTGTCAGCTTTTTTTTTTATAGGATAGGTCTTCCAGCCCCCTGACCTTTATGTTTTGGTTTTTTTTTTTTTTTCTTTTCTTTGGGCCTGCTTTAACAGACCCATGTCTTGTACTGAGGACCCCTGAAGTGGATGCAGTACTTCAGATGCGTGTCACATGAAGGGATAGCACATGAGAGCAGAGTAGAGAAGGAGAACCACCTCCTTCAATATCATGCCCATGGTTTTGATTTGTTTGTTTGTTTGCTTGTTTTTCATACATTCTAAGATATGATTGGCTTTCTGGATTGTAAGCACACATTACTGACTCATATCTGATTTTTCATCTACCAATATCCTCAAGTCCTCTGCAAGACAGTTCTTAATCCATTCTTTCCCAAGCATATAATTATTCTGGCCCAGGGTTAGGACATTGCACTTAGCCTTGTTGAATTTCATAAAGGTCATATGGGTCCACACCTCAAACCTGTAAAGGTCCCTGTAATGGCACATCTTTTGTTGAAGTTATCAGCTGCACCACTGTGGATAATCCTGTGTGACCAATTTGGTAAGATCATGAACAAGTGGGATGGTCAGCCTCCTTCAAGTTCTTTTGAAGAGAGCCAAGGAACTGCAGAGTGGCAGAAACAGAGGCAACAATGCCAGAGAGGTAGCTGTCACTTCTTCAGCTTCCCAGGGTAACTGTAATTATTCTAATAATTGCAATTTCTCTCACAACAACACCAATTACTGTGCACACCCCACGTGCCATATTCAGCATTAGAGGTGCCCTGGCTCTAGCCAGAAGGAAGAAAGGGATAGTGGAGAAAACTGAATCGATTGGAAGGTATTCATTAGGGGTTCTGGCAGTTAAAAAGTTAGGAAATACAGGGCTTTAGTTGACACAGGTGCTCAGTGTACTTTATTGCCATCCCATTGTGAAGGGACAGAGTCTATCACTATTTCTGGAATCACTGGTGGATCTCAAGAGTCTGAGATAAGTTTAACTGGTAAAGAGTGGAAGAAACATCCTATTGTAACTGGTCCTGATGCGCCTTGCATTCTGGGAATTGACTTTTTGGGACAAAGCTGTTTCAAAGATCCTAAAGGTCACAAATGGGCTTTTGGAATAGCATCTGTAGAAACCAAGGATGGTAAACTGAAATTGTCCATTAGACCTGAACTTTCAGATGAATCTGCAGCTGGGGGACATCATAACATAGATGATCTGAAATTGACAATTGCTACTCAAACTGTTCACCACAGGCAGTACAGAACTAACCGTGACTCTCTGTTGCCCATTCATCAGCTGATTCGTCAACTGGAGAGTCAGGCTGTCATCGAGAAAGCTCATTCACCTTTCAACAGTCCCATCTGGCCTGTGCGCAAACCTAATGGAGACTGGAGACTGACAGTTGATTTTCGTGCCCTCAACGAGGTGACTCCACCCATGAGCGCAGCTGTGCCAGACATGCTGGAACTCCAGTACGAGCTGGAATCGAAGGAGGCTAAATGGTATGCTACCATAGACATTGCTAATGCTTTCTTCTCTATTCCCATAGCAAAGGAGTGCAGGCCTCAGTTTGCATTCACCTGGAGAGGAATCCAGTACCAGTTCAACCGTTTGCCTCAGGGGTGGAAACACAGCTCAACAATCTGTCACTCAGTCATCCACAATGCACTGGAGAAAGGTAAAGCTCCAGAGCACATCCAATTCATCGACGACATCATTGTGTGGGGCCAAACTGCTGAGGAAGTCTTCGAGAAAGGTAACAAAATCCTTGACATTTTGTTGGAAGGAGGTTTTGTTATTAAGAAAGACAAGGTCAAAGGACCTGCCAGAGAAATTCAGTTTCTGGGAGTGCGGTGGCAGGATGGTCGCCGTCACATTCCACAGGATGTGATCAACAAAGTCTCCACCATGGCAGTTCCCACAAATAAGAAGGACACTCAATCTTTCTTGGGTGCAGTGAGACTTTGGAGACTACACATTCCTGGATTCAGTCAAATTTCCAAACCTCTGCATGATGTGACTCATAAGAAAAACAATTTCGAGTGGGGACCTGAACAACAAGCAGCCTTTGATCAGATAAAATGAGAAGTAGTCCATGCAGTGGACCTGGGACCTGTTCGAATGGGTCCAGACATTAAGAACGTGGCCAGACATTATATACGTGGCTGCCAGTGACAATGGTCCAATTTGGAGTTTTTGGCAGAGAGCTCCAAATGAGACACATGGTCATCCACTTGGTTTCTGGGGTCATAGCTACAGAGGTTCAGAGGCAAATTACACTCCAACAGAGAAAGAAATACTAGCAGCCTATGGAGGAATGAAAGCAGCTTCTGAAGTGATTGGAACTGAGTCACAATTGCTTTTAGCTTCTAGATTGTCAGTTGTAAACTGGGCATTCAAAGGCAAAGGTTCATCACTGCATCATGCCACAGATGCAACCTGGTCTAAGTGGATGGCTTTGATAAGCCAGTGAGTACAAATGGGTAATCTCAATCGCCCTGGTCTGGCGGAAATGATCACTAAATGGCTGGAAGGCACAGACTGTACAAAACCTCCAGAGGAGAGAGTAACCCATGCTGAGGAAGCTCCTCCTTATGATGATCTCCCTCCTTATGATGCTTTGTTTACAAATGGTTTCCGTCATCTTGTTGGGAACAAGTGAAGGTGGAAATTGGCAGCCTGGAATCCTACCAGGAGAGTTACTGAAACAAGATATAGAGAAGGAGAATCCAGTCAATTCGCTGGGGTAAAAGCTGTCCAACTTGCTCTTGATGTGGCTGAATGGGAGATTGTAAATCGTGTAGAGGTTAATCCTTTACTTCTACACCAGCTCACGGATGGTAGCCAATGCTCTACGGGGTTGGATAAAGGACTGAAAAAGGAATGGTTGGCAGAGGAAAGGAAAGCCTATTTGGTGTGCTGATCTATGGGAGGACATTGATGCACGACTGGAGAGAACTCCAGTGAAGGTGCGGCACGTAGACGCACACATGCCCAAGAGCAGAGCCACTGAGGAACACCAACACAACCAGCAGGCAGACCAAGCTGCTAAGATTTCTCANAGGCAATCCTGGGCACAGTATTGAGTGGATCTACCACATACCCTACTATGCACCAGCTTCAGGAAAGATTGAATGCTACAACAGTTTGCTGAATACCACCCTAAAAGCCATGGACAGTGGAACTTTGAAGAACTGGGACAAACATTTAGCACAAGCTACCTGGTTGGTAAATAATAGGGGTTCAGTAAACAGAGCAAGACCTGCACAATCAGATTTGGTACAAACAGTGAATGGTGATAAAGTTCCTGTTGTACATTGAAAGAATCTGTTAGGGAAAACTGTTTGGGTATTTTCTTCTTCGGTCCAAGGGAAACCTGTCCAAGGGGTGGTTTCTGCTGAAGGTCCTGGTCATACATACTGGGTAATGCATGAGAGTGGTGAAGTCCAGTGTATTCCACAGACAGAAACTATGAGAGAATCTACAGTATGTGAGCATGAACCCAATGTCACCTGGGAGTCCGTGTTATCATCTCATCTGTGAGGAGACAAAACTGTTTCTCAGTTTCTAAGCTTTTGAATCACCTACATCCAAGATAGTTGGAATGAAGCATAAACTGAACTTGTTATAATTATTATTGTAAATATTGTTTTAGATTAGACAAATAGTTCTCAGCAGAAGTCTGAGTGAAATAGACAGGGGTGGATTGTGCTAGTTTGAATATTTAAAATAAAATTAAAAATTCCAGTTTGAACTGGAATATTTCAGTGAGGAAAGAATAGATTATAGGCCGTGAAAAGGAAACAATGGTGATGTCTACTTCACTCATAGGCTTGCTGAGATGTATAAATCAAAAACACAAATGTAGATAACACTGTGTGTGTGCCTTTGTCGGAGCCTGTACTTTCTCCTTGGGCTGCTTCTGTGTAACTAAGCTTTCTTCTTCTAAATCCGCTTGCCAATCCTCACAGCTCACCTTGACCATAAGGCATGCTCTGAGATAAGGTAGAGGGGTGGAAAGAAGGTGGAAGTGTGGTTGGGAGCTCCTCCTGGAGACTCTGATTTCTGGGAGGTGTGTTGTGTTCCTGTATTGCCTTTAACTTGTATATTTCTTCATATAGTTGTATATATTTGTGATATATTGCAAATATCTGCTTGTATGTTGTGCTAATCTGTAAATATAAATCTTCATTCCTAAGCCATAAATATAAAGCTTCATTCCTTAAATTCCATCCAGGTGAGTTTAGTCTGGGTGATTTCATAGGAGTGGGTGGAGGTGGGTAACTCCCAAACTGTCACATCTAATCACCTGTATCTTAAGTATGTTTTAACATATCTGCCAGGAGAATCTGTTCCATGATCTTCTGAGGTATAAAGGTGAGGCTGACAGGTTGGCAGTTTCTAGGATCCTGCTTTCTGCACTTTTTTAAAATGGGTGCAGCATTTAACTTTTTCCAGTTACCAAAGCCCTTACCTGCCTGCCATGACTTTCAAGTATGATGGAGATGGCTTAGCAGCTGTATTCGTCAGTTCTCTCTGGAATTCAAGTTGCATTTGATCAAGTGCCTGGTATTTCTGTAGGTTGTTTCCTCAGGTGTTGATCATCTCCTGTGATGGGAGTGCCTTTATTGCCACAGTCTCTGCCTTGTGGTTCAGGAGAGAGATTGCCAATGAAAACTGAGGCAAAAAGATTGTTGAGTACTGATTTGGTTGAGTATTAATAGGCCAAGGCAGGAATTATAAAAATGGAAGTATTTTTATGTTCCTGAATACTCTGCCCCCAAACTATATGCAGAACTAGTTAAGATTCATCTACAGACTCTAATTTGGTTGGGAAAATCTTCAAAGAATGCCTATAGGCAAGTTTAGTGATTTAGGAAAGTCAGAAAATGGAAAAGGCTGGGAAAGTCAAAAAATGGAAAAGGCTAAGCTACAATACAGCTTAGAAATCAGGCTGAGGTGAGAATCTAAGGGAAACCCCTTTTACTCACAGAGGTGAGGCAGGAAATTAGCAATGGTCCCTTGGTGAATTTCTCAGCTCAGCAGCTTCCTGAAACTTCAAGTTATATCCAATGGTGGACCCAAGTGGCAAAAATCCAAGGCAAAGACCTGCCAAAGTCCAAAGTGTCTTAAGACACAGCTTCCACAAGACAAAGGCTCTGGGAAGTGACTGTCTTGGCAGTACAGAGGAAAGCCAAACTGCTGGCTTCTTCCCCAGCTTGGGTAGTGAGCAGGAAGTCAGGCTTCATGGTGCAGTCCGAGAGAAGCTAGGTCCAGGTGCCGCTGGCGATTCTCTCTCAGAGGGACGTAAGGATTTGCCAAACTTGCAGGCTTGTGAGTCCTCAGGCAAGAGTGATGATGCACAGGATGATGCAAAGATGGGCACCATCTAAAAGTGGGGATGGTGCAAAACAGGAGCCGTAAAAGGTGGGAGCTGTCCACAAGCAAGAAATCTCCACAAAGTGGGAACACTGTAAAACAGGAACTCTCCAAAGTGGGAACTCTGTCAAGGTGGGAACTCCACACCTTATTCCTCACTCTATTTATGCTTTTCCTAGATGTTGTGTCCATTCACCATTTATACTGAGCAGGAAGAATCCACCCAACCACCATCCAATTCCTGTGTAGGCTTCCACACAAGTCAATACACATGTGGATAAGGTGCCTTTTGGTGTTCCCCCTCCAAACCTGCTGGGGGGGAGGGGGGCAGGAAGCATATTTTGCACCTTCTTATTTCCCCAATCAAACCCCCAGAGATGGAGGTGGAGGGGGGTGGAAAAAGAATTCTGAGTGCCCCACAAGTACCTCGGCCATTTCCATGCTAGCTGTCACCAGGTGTCCTGTCTTATTTGTCAGGCAGAGATCTTTGAGACATACAGTACATACTTATTCTACTCTAACTGACAGCTAGAAATTACACTGCTGCCAGAATATATGAAGTTTACTTCTCTGTATTAAAACAGGATAGCATCTGTCATACAGAATACTGTCTTTCTATTGGAGTCACAGAAAAACTTGTGTGTGTCTTCAAAGGTGGAACATAGTGCATTCGTGTGCTGTTAATTTGCCTTTATGGACCTGGAGACATCTAGTGGCTTAAATGAAAAGATAGAGGTGATTCTATATGAACCTGAACTTGCATTTTAGAGTTAATCAAAATAGAAACTGTAAATACCACATGCAAAACACAACACCATCAAATTAACATTGACAAAATAACTGGGATTCTCACTTTCATTGTGAATGAATGTATTTAGTCAATTTACTTACTTATTTTCTGAATAGTGAAAAGTTGCAGACTTTTTTGACTCACCTTGCAAAATAACTAGAAGCGCCAACAGACATTACCTCAAGTCCCATGTGGCACATATGTTAATTGCTTTCTTTTTATTTCTAGCGATACAATCCCTACATTGCACAAAAGAAAAAGATCATTTATTTGTAATTTGCCAAAACATGTCAGCTGCAAATATATTCCTCTTGCAGGTCAGTGTAACATGCTTTTGCCTTAGCAGTACTCATGTTCAGGATCTTCTAACAGCCACTTCAGGGCAGATTGTATAATGGGGTCCCTCTACACACATCTTGTTTTCTCCCAGTGACTGAGAGAATGTCTGTAATGACAGATTTTGTAACCTATATGAAAGAATAAAGGCTTTTGTTTCTTGAAAACCCTGCAACATCTGCTTTATCCAATCACTGTGAGCCATAATACAGAAAGGATAATCTGTATTTCCGGTCATTTCATCAAGTGGTCAACTCCTCTTTGGCTTTACCATAGATGTTAACTCTTATGAGTAATGAAAACTATTTATAAGTAATACGTTCCCTGTACCATTGTAATACACACACACATATATATACATATGCAAAAATGTGGGTCCTAAGTTCTCAGAAATTATTTTGGTGAGTTTGGCTAGCCAAAAATGTAGCTTTCTGTACCTTCAAATCTTTTTTGTTTTTTAGTGAAAGGTGGTTTTGGACCGAAGGCACATACTATTGGCATCGGGACAGTGACTGGGTAGGAAGTAACAAGCACAAATTGTTTAAGGGAAAATTCTGTTTGGGTGTTAGCATGAGATCTTTGCTATGAAAACAATTAAGCACTGAAATAGTTTGCTGTCACTGTAGACAACTGAAAAAAAAGACACCTGTTGGAGTGGGTCCAGAAGAGGGCCACAAAAGTGATCCAAGGGCTGGAACACCTCTCCTACAAGGACAGGCTGAGTCGGGGTTGTTTAGTCTGGAGAAAACTCCAGGGAGACTTTTAGAGCAGCCTTTCAGTACCTTAAGCGAGGCTACAAGATAGATGGGGATAGTCTTTCTAGCAAGGCCTGTTGTGACAACAAGGGGTGATGATTTTAAACTAAAAGAGGGTAGATATAGACTAGATATATGGAAGAAATTTTTTTACAATAACAGTCGTGAGACAGTGGCACATGCTGCCCAAAGAGATAGAAGGCCCATTGCTAGGAACATTCAATGCCAGGATGGACTGCACTCTGAGAAACTTGTTCTAGCTAACAATGTCCCTGCTTACTGCAGCAGGACTACATGACCTTTAGAGGTCCCTTTAAAACTAAATTATTTTACGATTCTATGAACTCTCCACATGGAACTCCATCTTTATCTGTAGTGGAGTCCCAACTATTAAAAATGCTCAGACAAGTGCTTGTTTTCTGTGCACCTATTGGCATTAATGCCTCTTTCCTAAACTGTCTCAGCATACAAAAGGTTCCTTTGTAGGCTTCATAATAAGTCTTTATCCAGTTTTTGTGAATGATTAAAAAACAAACAAACAAACAAAAAAACCACAAGATGAGGCTCTCTTTGTGAATTTAGAGATACTATCAGCTCATTTTCTTGTTTTTTCAGCTTGGAAGCTCCTGGCTTGATCAGATTCACTCTAATATGGGTCAAGAAGTGGCTCAAAGGCCAGGCCCAGAGAGTGGTGGTGAATGGTGCCACATCCAATTGGCAGCCAGTCACTAGTGGTGTTCCCCAGGGATCAGTGCTGGGCCCAGTCCTGTTCAATGTCTTTATTGATGATCT
>WAAF01010670.1:0-74115 GCA_013400475.1 Tricholaema leucomelas
CACCATGGTATACTTACAGGTATGCACCATGATATACTTACTGGTACGCACCATGGTATATTTACAGGTACACACCATGGTATACTTACAGGTACGCACCATGGTATACTTACAGGTATGCACCATGGTATACTTACAAGTACACACCATGATATACTTGCAAGTACACAAGTACGCACAACTGTATACAAATTAGAGCTAATACAGAAATCCAAACTCCCTCCTGGACAACGAAACTGCCCAGGAGGGCTCAAAGCTACCCCCGACCTCTTTTTCCCTCCCTATCTCAAACAGGCAAACGAAACCAGACGCCAGTAAAGCTGATGTGTTAGCTCTTAGCTGAGATTAGAAGAGAGCTATTAGAGCAGATCAAGGGAGAAACGAATAAGCAATGTTCCAGGATAAACTGAAAGAAAAAATGTTTGTATTTTGGCTTTTTATCCCTCTCAGCAAACCAGTGAATAATAAAGACTTCACTATTTTTTCACAACCAATGATCTAACTTCTCTCATTAAAAGATTCCATTAGCCTCAAACCAGCGCAGCACTGATGACAAGTCCAAGAGTCACCATTATTACTTCCACTACTTATAAGTAAAAAAACAACAAGAAGAAACCAATTCCTTTCATTTAAAGGAACAAGTCCAGAGGAGGCCACTAAGATAATTGGAGGGCTGGAGCGGCTCTGCTATGACGATCGGCTGAGAGAGTTGAGGCTCTGCAGCCTGGAGAAGAGAAGGCTTCAAGGAGACCTTGGAGTGCCCTTCCAGTACATAAAGAGGCCCTACAGGAAGGCTGGGGAGGGACTACTGACAAGGTCTTGTAATGACAAGACAAGGAGGAATGGGTTTAAAGTGGCAGAGGGGGGATTCAAACTGGTTGTTAAGAAGAAGTTGTTTGCAGTGAGGGTGGTGAGACACTGGCACAGGTTGCCCAAGGTGGTTGTGGAGCACAGAATTACCCAATGTAATCAAAGACCTATGCCAGTGTCAGACAAGAAGTTAGAGAGAGAAGTTCATGCAGCCCCTGAGCCCAAGAGCAACTCCCTTATCTATGTTTATGTTCTTGTTCTTATCCATCTCAGCAAGCCTACGAGTGCAGCAGCCATCACCATTGTTTCCTTTTCACAGCCTGTAATCTAATTCTTCTCACCGAACTATCCCAGCTGGGCTCAAACAAGCACAGTGCATAGGCCTTAACATACAGAAAGGTGAAATGCTCAACAGGTGAACAGGAAGAACGAGTAGAGGCGTCGAGGGCAACGTGCTCCTGCCCATGTGCAGACTAGGCTGTGGTACAGTTTGATTCAACTTTGCATTCTGTTAAGAAGAGCAGGAAGTTTTGTAAATGGATAATTAGCATGTCCATTTGACAGCCTACATGATCCACCAGTACATCTGAGGGAAAAGATCAAAGCAAAGAATTCACAGGCTTGTGCATGCAACTCTGAAGTTGCTGCATGACGTTTCCCGCTTTAACTACAAATTCCACTTGTATGTAAAAATGTCACCGACTTTTATTTTTTTTCACAGAACTTCCTCCAAATTAACTTCCATTATTTATTAATTTAATATGATGATGTCTTATAATTAGAACTGCTGAGAGATTGACTACAGCATGGAACTTCCCTATAATTAGCACTGCATTGTTCAGGATTGCAGAAGTTTTAAATATGCTCGAGCACAAATCTGGCTGCGTGAGGAGCAAAAAGTGCAAAAAGAGCTGAAGATACTGCAGGTCCTGTGCTTGGGTCACGACAGCCCCAGACAACACTACAGGCTTGGGGATGTGTGGCCGGAAAGTTGTCTGGTGGAAAGGGCCCTGGGGGTTTTAATCAACAAGCAACTGAATATGAGCCAGCAGTGTGCCCAGGTGGCCAAGAAGCCAAAGGCATCCTGGCTTGGATTAGAAATACTGTGTCCAGCAGGAGCAGGGAGGTGATTGCCCCCTTGGACTCGTCTCTGATGAGGCCACAACTTGAGCATTGTGTTCAGTTTTGGGCACCACAATACAGGAGGGATGGGGAGGTGCTGGAGTGGGTCCAGAGGAGGGCAATGAAGCTGGGGAAAGGCCTGCAGAATGAATCTGCTGAAGAGCAACTGAAGGAGTTGGGGATGGTTAGATTGAAAAAGAGGATACTGAAGGCAGACCTCATTGCTGCCTACAGCTACCTGAAAGGACGGTGTGGAGAGGCTGCTGCTGCTCTCTTCTCACAGGTAAACACTGATAGACCAAGAGGTCTATCAGACTGTGATTGATAGACCAAGAGGTCCATCAGACCTCAGACTGTGACTGGGTAGGTTTAGACTGGATAATAGGAAAACTTTTTTCCCAGCAAGAGTGGTCAGGCATTGGAATGGGCTGCACAGGGAGGTGGTGGAGTTACCAACCCTGGATGTGTTTAGAAGTTGTTTGGGTGTGGTGCTTAGGGATGTGGTTTAAGGTGCATCTTGTAGAGTGGGGCTGTTGGTTGGACTTGGTGATCCTGAGAGTCTTTTCCAACCCAAATGTTTCTGTGATTCTGTGATCCTGTGAAAACATAACATATAAATGGGCATAAGTGTAATCATTCTCCATAGTATTGGTAAGGACTGGCAACTTCTATTTGAGGGAATGTGGAGATCAGGGCAGAAGAATAAAAACAAGAAGAATGATCTTCAACTTGAGAGACAGTATCTGAACTTGGATAATGTGTTCATAGAGAAATTCTAGCATTTGCCTTCTGTACTATGCTGATGCTTATTTGTTGACTCCTGACTGTCCCGGGCCCCTTCACACAGTGAGCATCAAGGTCCTTCTAACCTTGTGTTTGGCACTTGCAATAGAACCAGTCCTGCAGTCACACAGCCAGCTACCATTGCTCTGCTTAGGAATGATAACCAAGAAGCACAATAACCTATTTCCTTGCAAAGACTGATCTGCCTTTCCAAACTACCTTCCCCTTCAGTTTTTATACCTCTTGGTCATACCTGGTGTTCAAGTGGAATTACACTGCTACTTGCAATTCTGCCACAAACATTGTGAAGTTTCTGCTCCCATAGTTTTGGCTGGCAGAGGAAGCATTAAAAAAGTGTTACTTTAAACTTCTCATATGGAAAAGTAACAATTATGTTTGTTACTGGCTAGGAGTTTGCCCATAGTGACTTGGCCACAAGCAGTAAATCCTTAATACATGCTAACTTAATTATGTGCAAGGGAGGTTAGTCTGTAAACCGCAAACCAGGCTGTGCATTAGAATTTGACTGTGCTGTTATGAACACTGCATCTTTGTGTCCCTAAGAGGTAATAATGGTTACAAATATAAACCAAGAACAGTTTATTTTAAGTGATTTAGCTGGCAAAAAGTTATTCTGACAAGGAAAGAAATAGCAGTAAAGAAAATTGTAACCCTGACCTTGTTAAATTACACTTACATGTTCCTTGGAGGTCTGGTTATGTATTGCTGTACATCTCAATACAAGAATAATGACAAATGATAGTTGCATGCAGTAATAATCATTGCTCTTTATTTATAGTAGCACAAATTACTTCCATTTTATATTGGAATAACACAGAGCTGGGCACTGACTTTATCCAACAGGTCTTTCAGTCAAATAATAGCAGCAGGAGAAATTACTCCATTCTTTATTAAAATGAAGAGAAATTATGGAGTAAAAAAATAATCTTCAAGCTATATCTCTGACCTGACTCCCTTTATTGCATAGCTGACGTGTTGCTTTGTGCATCTGAGTTTTTAATGAGCCCAGCAAAGGCAGAAGAAAGATGTTCTGTTCTTGCTGACCTCCCTGGCTACAGCAAATCCCTGAGGTGTGAGGCAGGGAGCGCAAGAGGAGTTTTTCAAGAAAGCCTACACGTTGGGATGGCAAAGCAGCAAACCCTTCCACTTTCCAGATGGAGCACTGTTAATATTCTGTATTTGTGGCACTCTGCTATTTTGAAACAAATAAAACCAAGCAATAAAAAATGAAGTTCATTTGCCATATGGCCCTTTATTTCTCTGTGCTACAGTTCAGAGACAAGTAATGTATGGCTTCTCAACATGGCACATCCCCACGCTCCAGGTGCACACGATACAGCACACCTAGATTAGCACAAGCCAGACTCCTTTTGATTGCATTGAACATGTGGCATCCTGGCTTAAGGGATTTTCTCCTTCAGTTCAAGTATGAGATACATTTGACAGCCAAGAGAGGAAAAGATATGTTTAGGACAGAATGGAAAAGTAAAAGAGGGAGGAGGTAGATGGATGTAAAAGCACAAAAGACAGTGCATGTAGTTGGTTGTTCAACATCTTCTATCTGAAATTAGTGCTCAGGAAAGAAAGGATTCTGACAACCCAGAGAAACAAAGATTTGTCTAAATGGAAAGCTGCATCCCTGGCTCACCGCCCTCAGATTTGACTGGATGCAGATTTCTGGTATCTGGCAGAGAATGACCAGAGATTTGCAATCATAGAATCACAGAATCAACCAGGTTGGAAGAGAGCTCCAAGATCATCCAGTCCAACCTAGCACCCAGCCCTAGCCAGTCAACTTTTTATTAGATCTTGAACACTTATGGTTGTGTTCAGGAGAGGAGTGAGGGTCACCATGTGCCTTTCCCCTGGCTACTCAAAGTTTGCAATGCAAGGAAATGACCTTCTCATGGGCATTTCATGGTGATTGAATGTGGCTAGTTAAAAAAAAAACCATAACTAACTAATGTTGAATTGGTCAGCAAAGCTTTGCTATTCAATGAGAAGCAGACAAAGTCTTGGTCTTTTTGTACTCTCCTATCTCAGCAGATGTCTCACAGTCTCTTTAAAACAAAAAGTAAAGATACTTGCTAAGGATATTAACATCATGTTACTTAATTTGCCTATGTCTGACAAAGCAACCCTTCCATAGAAATGCCAGCCTTGACACAGCTGCAAGCAGTTCACAAGTCTGTAGCATCTGTAGCTATCTGTCTGTTGCAGCAAAGCGTAGGTGTGCAATCTTGTACCTGGGTGTAAAAGCATGGCTAACGATGGCAACACTGCATTATTGCTCATTTCATCCTTGCAGCACAACAGTTCACGTTCAAAACAGGTAACTGGGAGCTGCTACTCTTTTCATTTGGTTTTCATTAGTCCTGATTTGAAGTTTTCTGGGGCATGACTGAAGAGCTCATTTGGAGCAGGAGCACTGTATCACTGCCCCTAAACACAGAAGCGTACCAAGGGATAGTCCCAATCCCAGTCTCAAAGGTCAGTGATGTAAAATTATGGCAACGTCAGATGATGGAAGCTTGCCTTGTGCTGGTCATATAATATCAATATGTACATATACATATACACACATATACATTTATATGTATACATATACGTGTGTGTATTTATATGGATGTATATGCACACATATATGCATATGTATATGTATACATATATGTTCATGTATATGTAGAGAATCATAGAATCAACCAGGCTGGAAGAGTCCTCCAAGATCATACAGCCCAATCTGTCACCCAGCCCTAGACAATCAACCAGACCATGGCACTAAGTNCATGCCCAGCTTCTCCTCTCAGGGCTGTGCTATATCACATTATGTTCTGTTATATTGTATTATATTATATATTAATATTGCAGTATTTTTAAATAGAAAAATGATCTTTTCTCTCAGAGTAGAGAATGAGATTCTACCTCACTGCTGTAATTTATGATATATTGTTAAGATTTACAAGGCTATGTACTGAAAATTATCCATTACAAAATGTTAATTATAGTAGTGGCATCCTAACATTTCCTTCTGTCCTCCATGGGCCTGTGTGATGGTTTGGGTGCTCCCCACCCCCCTCCACTTTGGAAAATCACCCAGACTAGACCCAGCAGCTCTGGAAATTGAATGAAGCTTCATATTTACAGCTTAGCACAAGATACAAGCAGATATTTATAATACATACAGTTATACAAGTTAAAAGATAATACAGAAACACAACAGCCCTCCCAGAAACCTGAGTCCCCAGGAGGGGCCTCCAACCACCCTTCCACCTTCCTCCCACTCTTCTACCTTACCCAAGATCTTGCCTTATGTTTCATGGAGGGTTGGCCAGAGGGGTTAGGAAGCAGGTAGATTAGTCACACAGATGGCAGGTTAGGCTAGAGAGAGAGAAGTCCAGCTCAAAACCCAGACAGCGACTCTGTTATCTATGTTTGTGTTCTTGTTCTTATGCATCTCAGCAAGCCTATGAGTGAAGTAGACATCACCATTGTTTTCTTCTCACAGCCTGTGATCTAGTTCTTCCCACCAAAACCCTCTAGCTAGCTTCAAACTAGCACCGCTTGACTCACGAAGGGATTTATGCACCTAACTACTACCTCATGCACACAACTTGCACAGTTTAGCTCCTCATGTTCTATCATCAGCTGCCACCTTTTGGCCATCAGTTTGCCTGTAGCTCTACAGGGACAGGCATTCCACACATTTTCCAGTGCTTGGGATGTAGTAACTCTCATCATTCACCTTTTCCAGTGAAGGAAGAATGAATTAACAGCAGTGACATATTTATGTGGGTTTCCAGAGAAACCGTAGGTAGCTGTAGCCGTGCACCCTCCCTGGCGTGCAGTGTAGGTGCAGAACTCAGCTGCAGTCACTTCATGGGCTGCAGAGAAACAGAGAAATTACCCTTTTAATAGCTACATGTTCAGAAGTGCCTGCCCAAATACGTGTGCAAATCTGACTGCTTTTCCTGTGGTGTGTTCATAATTGTGTGGGTGTAGTAGCCCTCACACACAGCTTTAGAGGAGAGGTTTGCTACCACAAGCCTCAGTATTAGTCAGGAAATTCTAGTCAAAAAAAGTGATTTTCAATAATGTTACTATTTACAGCCTTAACCTTGTTTCCATCTGAGTCAGCAAAAGAAATCCACTGATTTCAATACTGGAGGCTAAAGCACTCAATACCTTTCAAACGATAAGGTCAAAACACAAATTCTTGATCTATAGACTGCCTGCTGGCAAGGCAAGGAGGGGAAGAGATGAAGGTCTGTAACACATGCATCCAGAAATTCGAAACCTCAGTTCATCTTCATTAATTTTCTACTTAAATATGCACAAGCTCCTAGGCAACAGATGAACTAAGTTGGCACAGTACAGATGTATTAGTCTAAATTCAGTTTAAGTTCAGATCTATGTAACACTTCAATCGTTTCAGCAGTTCAAGTGCTTGAATGGCTTAAATATAGTCATATGCTTAAGTCATTAATGAACAGGTTTGGAAAGTTTTACATTTAATTTTTGCCTAAAAATGAAATTGGGCTCCAGGCTTTCAATTTACTGAGTGATTTTTGTTCAGAAAGAACAGAGGTAGGAAGAAGGAGGAAATTCCTTCCTTTTTCTACAAGAAGACGGAAAATCATAGACAGAAAGGGACCCTGAGATACAGCATGCAGCACTCCTGGCCATCCTTCTGCTGTGGTAGGCCTGATAGGCTGAAATAGGCTTATCCATGTCCTGGCTTGCCCAGGCATCTTATTTTGCTCTCCCTCCTTCTGTTTTGGGGAGCAGCAAACGCATGAAAGAGGACAAAGGACCTGGAGCCCCTGAGTCTAAGGACTTTGGCCTGCCCAGACTTGTTTTGCTCCTGTGCTAAACAAGGTACACAGGCTTAGCTTGTGCCTGCCTTGTGCAAGGACTATGCTTTTCCCAAATTTGGGGAAAGCAAGCCTATGGCTTCACCTAATACGAGCAAGCTGTTCTGATTGGTTATTCTGTGTCCAAAGCCCAGTTAGTCTCGGGTTACATTGATAAAAAGAGCTATGCAGGTAAACACTCTGCCACTGTACTCATGCCTGCTGCTGCCTGCTGCTATTGCTCTCTGTTCCTGGCAGTACCCTGCCTTACTGCCTTCATGCATATTGCCATGCTCGCTATGCTAAGCTACAAGCTAACTCTGCCACAAAGTAACAAACTCAGATGCTCTGAGTTTGTTTGCCTGGAAACTGCCTGCTTCAAGTTTACCAGGAACAGGCTCTAAATGCCTCCACGTCATCAGCCTGCATAGCCAGCCTGACACTGCACATAGCAAGACATCCTGCCTGCACCTGAAAGTCTCCTGCCAAGATGGGAAGTCCTGGAGATACACAGATCATCCAGAGAAGCCAAGGGTCAAGGTCAGAGATTGTCTGCCTCCTTTCCCCAGCACTCTGAAGCCTGGGAAAAATCAGAAGTCTCAGCAGCTGACAAGACAGTAACAGAATTCCCTGATAGCATCTGGGTACTGCCTGAAGCTGTAGCTAGCCCCGTGGGTCGGGAAATAACATTTACTGAGTAAACGCCTCAAGCCTCTTGTAATCCACCATTGCCTTCTGCCATAAGCAGAAGGGAGCTCCTTGGGGCCATCTAGTGGACGAGTGGTGTACTGACCACAAGAACCTTCTCTTCCAGTCCAGTTAATGTTCACATTTCTGGTAAGTTATTTCTAGATCTGGTTGTTCCTCTGTATGTTTCCATGACCATGCAAAGGACCCACTATTATTAAAATCAGTGCTCAGGGGTGGTGAGAGCTCTGAATATAAAAATTACTAAGCAATATTGATTCTGGAAAAATATCATCTTGCATTAATTAGTTACCCCTCCATAACACCTTCCCCTTCTAGCTTCACTGCACAGCTCATCGGAGTTTACTTATTGACATTCGCTTCACAGGAATCAACTCATTTGAAAACTGTTATGGCATCTCCCTTCAGTTTTCTGATCTTCCAGACATACAAGTCTGGCCCTCTTAAATTTTGCTTGTAAGTCATTTTTCCTATAGGTCTTTGATCATTTTTGTCACTTTTGTCACTGGACTGCTTCTGTTTTCTTCACTGCTCTTTCAAAATGTAGTAACCTGAACAGGAGATGAGAGCTGAAAGCTTTGCCAGGAGATTGAAAATACTGCTTGCCATGATTCATGTGTGACACTTCTTTTTATACACCCTAGGACGAGTGGTTAAATTTATAGATTTATGTACAGATTATTATTCTTTATAACCTCAGAGCCGTTTCTGTCAAACCTGCTGCACAGGCAGGCCTTGCTCATCTCCTCTTTGTGCAGAAGTCATGAACTGGTCAGGAAGAACTGAAATACACAGAGCCCTGAGGTCTGGCCTTATTAAACCATCTTTTATTTTACCAGCCTATGATTCTAATTTGCTGATGCTGTTTTGAATTCTAATCCTGTCCTCCAAGGTGCCTGCAACTCATCCACTGGGTATAATCCACATGTGCTTATTTCCACTTGTCATTCCTGAAAGCAAGTAATGACATTAAACCCAGGACAGGTCAATGTATGACTTCCATCCTGCTCTTCTGCATTGTTCCAGTTCAACAGAAATCCATTTATGATTTTTTTCAATTCAGTTTTCTAACTTAACATACTCACAGAACTTGCCTATTCTGCAGTTTACTTATGGTGGAGTCTTTCCAATCATGTCAGAATCTGATGGTGAGTCACAACTACTTCATCCCACAAATCCTGCTCCCATGCAGTTGAAGGAAATGTGATTGGTTTGACAGATTCTCAGTCTGATGTATCTGCCAGTTGTTGCTTATCACTTTTACATCCTTTGCTTACAGATGGGTTGAGTATTGCTCCTTATCTGTGTGGCCTAGAATTCCTTTATCTACAGCTCTCCCCTGTCTAAAAATCAGATACTACATTTGCCCGTTTCCTGTATTCTAGTTTTCCAATCGTTCTCTCATTTTCCTATTCATCTGAATTTTTTCAGCCCACCCAGAAAGAACAGGAAAAAAAACATGTTTGTCAAAGTGATCTCTAAATTCATTTTTGCTTATGTAGATCTCATATTTATTCGTGGTGGACAATTGGACAGTCAAGAATAGAGCAAAAACCCTTTGGAAATTATAGCACCATCTTATAGCTGGTGCAGTAACTAAGGAGGGGAGATCCTACTGGGCAGAATCAAAACCTAGCAAAGATATACCCCAACAACTTCACTGAAGACATGGGGTTTGCTTTCTTGTTTTTCCTGTTAACACCAATCCTAGCCTTCAAATAATCCTGTCCTCTGGTTTAATAAAAAAAAGCTTTGCTTGTTTGATCTTCCTGTTTTGTTAGTATATAAGACAAAAATCCAAGAGATTTTGCATTTCAAGGAAGACATATTAGTGAGTTGTTGTACTTGAGCACAGTAGTGAAACACCAGCTTGTTACTTTTGCAGTACACTGGTTCACAACTGCATTGGCAATGGGCCCCCTTACTGAAGTGAGCTTGTTTGCTCACATAACTGAGATCAAATCTTTACAGTAGGAGCATATATATATATATATACACACATAGAATCATAGAATTAGTTTGGTTGGAAGAGACATTTCAGATCATCAAGTCCAACATTAACCCAGCACTGAAATATCACCACTAAGCCATGCTCTTCAGCATCACATCTCTGTAGCTTTTAAATCTCTTCAGAGATGAGCACTTCACCTCTGCCTTAGGCAGCCTGGAACAGGTTTCCCAGGGAGGTTGTGGATGCTCCCTCCCTGGAGGTGTTCAAGGCCAGGTTGGATGATACCTTGAGTGACCTGGTCTATGCGGGAGATGTCCCTGCATATGGTGCAGGGATGGAACCGGATGAGCTTTGAGGTCCCTTCCAACCTAAACTATTCTATGATTCTATTCTACTATATATATATTTATATATATATAAAACTGCATAATAAGCACTTAAAAAATCAACTTGTCAAGAAAATGAAATAGCTTGAAAGCTATTTCAAAAACATCCTTCAACATCTGCAGAATTATTAAAGCCTTGGGAAAAAAAGAAAACAACCAACAACCCAAAACTTAGCTTTTCTTTTTCTTAGCCCAACAAATGACAGCTCTATGCCATGTAGTTCCCAACCTATTAAGATAAATAATACACAGGCATTTCTTTTTCGCATTCTCATTTAATGAGCCCTGTTCAAAGGTGCATTTCACATGAATCAGTTAGGGAAGGCTCTCCTTTGCATAGAGTGGGAACAAGTTACACATGCTTCATGGATAGTTTCTCTACATTCACCTGTACAGTGTAGTATTTTTGTATACCTTATGAATAAAAGAGGTATATGCATTAAAGTGCTGCTATAAACTTGGTGTACATGGCTGGGCATCTACTTTTTTAGGCTCATGAGCAGAGACAAAGAAAGGCTAAGGAAAAGCAGGGCAAGAACCTGTAATAAAGGAGTCACCCAACAGCTGGGCATAAATGGAAAAAAAGAAATTTGCCAAAACTAAATAAAAATACATGGCTGCAACTCTACACTAACACCCTAAGTTTCCAAGCCCGCTTCAGACTGCACCCTGGAAACGAGGAGTTCATAAATGTTAAATTAGACAGACTTTGCTCTGTGATGCAAACTATGGCTGTGACCTAAAGCAAGAATATACAATGCCTTTCAGTTAGAGAGCCTGTCACTCTCATTCTCTTTGATGCTCTTCTTTCACTTTCAGGAAGAGAGCACAGGGAGTTAAGGTTTATGGCCTGCTCCCCTGTTGTCCCTCATTTTACAGGCACTGAAATCCAGATGAAACCTGGAGCCGCACAAGAAACACACGCACACCAAATCCCACTCACTTTCATCAGTAACTTTTTCCTCTGTGAAAGTTTCTATCAGAGAGCCAGCGAGACTTATTATACAGTCATCCACCTCCAGTTACCACACAGCCATTCAGAATGCAGTGGGAGAGAAGTTTCCATTAAAGGTTTCTTCATCTGAACAAGCGCTTGCCGGGGTCCTTTCTTCCTCCCACTTTGAGGTACAGGAGAAGTGAATGAGTCTCCGTGGGCACTCTGGCTGCTGCACATCACAGGAGCCTCTCTGGCCCCTTGTAACCTTCTCAGCATTCCTATACAGACAAGGAAGGCTGAGTCAGCAGCCTAGACATACCATGCCTTTGTTGGAAACTTGTCCATATATGTTAGCTATAGGCCTGTGTTTAGTCACTACTCCAGAGCAGACTCCTCCCCATGTCTAAATTACACACTTAAGTTTCCAGCTAGAGATGGCAGAGAGCTTGCAATCTCTCCAGTAACTAAAACCAGTTAAAATCAAAACAGTGAACTGGGCTTGGTTTTGGTCAGAACAATGTAAAAATCTATGGGGGGGCACCCCCAAGAAGGAAGAGAGGTGGTTCAGGATCTTCTGTCCCTCAGTGCCCATGTTTAAGGACACAGGGGAGAAGCTGAGGGAGCTGGGGGTGTACAGCCTGCAGAAGAGGAGGCTCAGGGCAGACCTCGTTGCTCTCTACAACTACCTGAAAGGAGGCTGTAGCCAGGTGGGGTTGGTCCATTCTCTCAAGCAAGCAGCAACAGAAGAAGGGAACACAGTCTCAAGTTGTGCCAGGGGAGGTCTAGGCTGGATGTCAGGAGAAAGTTGTTGCCAGAGAGAGTGATTGGCATTGGAATGGGCTGCCCAGGGAGGTGGTGGAGTTGCCATGCCTGAAGGTGTTGAATCAAAGCCTGGCTGGGGCACTTAGTGCCATGGTCTGGTTGGTTGGCTAGGGCTGGGTGCTAGGTTGAGCTGGCTGAGCTTGGAGGTCTCTTCCAACTTGCTTCATTCTATGATTTTATGATTCTTAGAAACCAGCATAAGATGATGGCCTTGTTTTGGCCTGTGTTTGCCTCCTGAGTGAACTCCTATCTGTGTTTGTTCTTTGGAAGAGCTACCAAGAGCAATAGCTTTGTTTTTCAGGACTGAAGGAAACCTACTCAGCAGGGTTAGAGCACATAGCAAAATTTCTGGAGCTCAGTCTGTGCTAACATCCCTACTGCTGCTGCTCCTTGGAAGAAACAACTGGAGATGAATTACTGGTCTTAACTTCCCTAATTAAGGAAGAGCTGGAGGGAATACATCATGGACAGTGGGAAAGAAATTGAAGAAAAAGACTTCTTTTCTGGTGTATGCTTCAGATGATTCATGACTCGTAATACATCATAGGCAGTCCTGATTCAACAAGATTCTCAAGCAAGTGTATTGCTTTAACTTGTAACCCTCTCTGAAACTGTGTGAAAATTGAGTAGTGCTTCCTTTCAAAAATAGGAGACTAAATGAGGACAGGATTTAGAGCCAGAGGAACTGAGTCTATCATACTGTTTTCACCACTTTTTAGAGATGCCCTTTCCACATCGGTCACTTGAGCTGATCCCCTTCAGTGGAACTAAACATCGATGTGTTCTTCCATTAAGGAGTATGTCTTGTTTCACTGTGGCTTTAGCAAACATGTGAGAGGTGCAAAAGGTTTTAGAGACACAGAACTCAAAAATAAACCAGAAATAGCCTACTCTCAGCTGTGGCCATCTCCACATCCACACACAAGAGATTACAAGATCTGTCATATGTGAGTAACATGAAGCAGCAGACCTAAAATTAGAGTCATGGTTTCCTTCTCTCCTGCCTAGAATAGAATTAGATTCACAGTTTCCTTCTCTTTCTACACAGATACTTTCCTGAAGAGAGTTTCACCTCCGCACTCTTGCAGGGAAAAGCACCTGCCCAGCAGCAGAACAAGGGGACACAGGGAAGTTGTTGGCAGAGAGAGTGATTGGCATTGGAATGGGCTGCCCAGGGAGGTGGTGGAGTCACTGCCCCTGGAGGTGTTGAAGCAAAGCCTGGCTGGGGCACTTAGTGCCATGGTCTGGTTGACTGGCCAGGGCTGGGTGCTAGGTTGGACTGGCTGTGCTTGGAAGTCTCTTCCAACCTGCTTGATTCTATGATTCTAAGAGGTGAAGGGATCATTACCTACCAGCACTGTTATTGAGCCATATGTTTTGCTTTGTTTTCCCTTTTAATAGACTTCAGAAGTCCTGAGAAACACTGAAGGGTCAGAAACATTGTCCTATTTCCCTCCCTGAAAAAAATGTCTCAAGAAACAACCTAGGAGATGATAAAAGGATTCCATTTTTAAAAGACATGGAATGTGTCCAAGCTCTTGGAAGAAACATTGCACCTGGGCTTTCATTTAAGTATGATTCCTGAAAAACTTAAAAAAATAGAAGTATTGATGCACAGAAAAATGACAAGTGAGGAAAACACTTATAAAAACATCCCAGTGATAGCACAGGGAACTAAATAGGGGAAAATTACTTTTGCCTTGGAGAAAGTATTCTATAGGCAAGGCAATTTTATTAGCACGGTTGGATAAAGTATAAAGGGTTTTCCTAATCTCAGAGACTTCAAAAGAGGCTTTTTTTTTTTGCTTTTTTGGAGACAATATTAATATCAAAGCCAGTTGTCACTATTATTAAAATGCTCTTTGCTCTTCATTAGTCACAAATGATCCCCTCGACTCACAAAAAAGGTACTCGGTGAATTAAAAGCTTTTATGTCACACTCCAACAAAAGTTGAATGGCTCCAGAGTTAAAAGGCAACCCTTGTGCCTGCCAATATTCAAAGCGGTACCCAATTTCTTCCCTTTCCTTTCAGAGGAGCAATTTCCTTAGGGTATTTGTTCATTTACAGATCTATTAAGGGACTGATTAGGAATGGACGATTAATGAAATGCTCTGTCGTTCTCAGTCCTCACAAGCAATCATTAAAGGCCTGATTTTGCGTCGTGGGCAGCCTGCTGGTGCCACGCAAAATCCCTCTGGAGGATAAACAGGTCCATCCATCTACAGAGCTGAGTGAAGCCTGGATTTATGCCTGCATGAGGGCAGAGCAGTCCCTCCCTGTGCTGGCTGCTTTCGCTAACGCCCTATGTCTAAGTGCTTGAAGAGAGTTTGTTTGCAGATCGTGCTAGCCGGAGCGCAGATCATCCCTCCAGTGGCCTGCATTGTATGACTCTTAATCGCTGCTTAATTGCAGTCTCACATCGCTGGACTTAATGGCAGCTCCTCACCAGTTTGCACGGTGCGAGACTGGAGGATAGGATTAGGAGATCTTCCTTATCTACACTGAGAAATCCCACACATGATGTAGCGAACTCACTGTAATTTGCCCACTACTGAACGTATGCAGTAACTGGCCTGAAATAATGCCCACACTGCTCAGAGATTTCTTTCCACTGAGCCGTACAGCATCCCGAGGCCGAGATTTAGCTGGTGAAAGGTCTGGAACACAAAGCCTATGAGAAGAGGCTGAGGGAGCTGGAATTGTTTAGCCTGCAGAAGAAGATGCTCAGGGCACAGCTCATTGCTGTCTACAACTGCCTGAAGAGAGGTTGTAGCCAGGTGGGGTTGCTCTCTTCTGCCAGGCAACAGCAACAGAACAAGGGGACACAGTTTTAAGCTGTATCAGGGGAGATCTAGGGGATGTTAGGAGGAAGTTGTTGGCAGAGAGAGTGATTGGCATTGGAATGGGCTGCCCAGGGAGGTGGTGGAGTCACCGTGCCTGGAGGTGTTGAAGCAAAGCCTGGATGGGGTACTTGGTGCCGTGACCTAGTTGACTGGACAAAGCTGGGTGCTAGGTTGGACTGGCTGAGCTTGGAGTTCTCTTCCAACCTGGTTGATTCTATGGTTCTATGATTCGGGGTCTGAGCAATCACCATTGTTTTTCATTGTAGACATTTGTATTTCCATGTTCACACAGCGCTGTTGGTGGCACCTTTTTGTTTCTATTGTCCCCTTCCTTTGCTGTGAGGTTGGTGCCAGGACAGTGGATGTGGCGCTGAGAAAGAGATTTGAAGGATTTTTATGCCTACCCTGATAACAATTTTCCTCTTGCCTTCAGCTAAATCTCTTCTCTTCTTCATGCCTCAATTTTTCTATTTATAAAATTGAAAGAGAATTGATGGGCTAAGGCTGAATTAATACCTTTAGTCCTCAATGGAAAGGTAATATAAGAGCACAAGGTATTAATTATTATATTATCTGTCTCTTTTTAATGGATTTATATTTAATTTGGTTACAGAGAGGTGCTTTGTTCGCATAATAACATTTTCTGCTGCCTTTGAGGCCGGCAGGAGCAAGCTTGTGGGAAGGAAGCTGGCAACTGGTTGAATTTAGAAATGCTGCTAGCTTCAGTGTATTTCAAATGCTGTTGAAGTCAGGGCGATTCAAATGTGTGAGATTTCAAATGTCTCACTGACACACATCGCAAATTCCTCCACTGCCTGAGGGAGCCACAGCCAAAGGAGAAGTTGGAGCCTTTTAGTTTCACAGTTAAGGCTGCTTTTTTTAAAGTGAGTTAATGATGGAGCGTTTGCCTGTGTGGTTGTAACAGAGCAATCTGTCACTGTGAGAAGACTCCCGGGGTGACTACCAAGACATGTTAACTAGCAATAGTGCCTCCATCTCGCGTGACCTGTTACTCACCCTGCTGTAGCAACGTACTCTGGTCGGGTTCCTGTGTGAATCACCTGAATGGATCCAGGACTCGATCTGAGGCGTGGGCCAAACTCAGCTTGTACCAATTAAAGACAGGGCAACTCTGCAAGCTGAGGTTCTGCTAGGTAGTCTTCTCCTATTCTTGTGCTGAGCGTTCGATGTTGCTGTGAGTAGAGGTGCATCTGCTGTGTTTTGTCATGGAGCTGGCTTCTCCTCACAGCCCCTTTACTGCACACCCCTCAGCGTGCTGTGCTCAGGGCACATGGGAAGTACACACTCATTGATCTTTACTCCACGTGATGACAGATATAAATTTGCTGCCACCGCTCCTTATGCTAATGTTCAAATGAAAATGAATCATATACATTGCAGCACACCAGGTCGTACTTTACCTTCCCGTATCCCTGTATGTGCATATCTGGGAATATGGTGGTGCCACTAACCTTCTGGGCCCATGTCTGCATCTCAGCACCAAATAGCAGGAGATTTTCACATAGGTGAGCTCCCCTGCATGAGAACTTGTTTTCTTGGCAACAGAACCAGGGTGTCTGGGCTGGAAACAGCTACAGAGTGATGCGACCCCCGAGCACAGGAGAATCAGGACCATAGTTTATGTCTCAGCCAGACACAGATACTAGCCTTTTGGTTTCAAGGTTGCATTTTGTGCTTAAGTGAGACTGCCACAGCCTTTTAGTTTTGCTGGCTTGAACACTATCGATATGGACTCTGACATTCATGTCTTCCATGATGACTGAGTATTTAAGTGGATGTGCTGGACACTTGGAACAGAAAAAAAGCCCAAGTGGAAGGAGAAATTTGGTCTTCTACTTTTTCACTTTCATTCAGGATGTGATGCAATTGCAAATGGCAATGGTTGGAGGAAGCAAGTCTCAAAAATATTCAGTGATATTCCACATGAAATTCTTCATCACAGACAACAACCACAGCACCCATTTTGATTCGTCAAAAGCAGGCTCTCAGCCGATTCCACGTACAAATAAAAAAGCCAAAATCAGAAGCAGATGCAACATATCTCATTTGCTGTTCCAGTTTCCAGAAGATATCACACATCCTATGTATTTAATTGTTCTCTTCTGCTTTCTGAACTGATACTCCAGAGTTACAGCCGTTGACTGTGATTGAGGTTTGAAACAACAGACCCTAAACCAGATCTCAGACAAAGAACACAGACGGTACCTTCTGACAATGCCAAAATACAGTCATGTCCAGCTTACTCTGTCCTAAGTGTCTTTGAGTCAGGAATAAAGATTCTAATGCTCTATCAGGGTAACAAAGTCATGACACTTACTAAATGCTTCCAGTTTGACAAGTATTGTTTTCTATCACAGGCTGTAGATGTGACTGATCCCAGGGAGGTGGTGGAGTCGCTGTCTCTGGGGGCGTTCAAGCAAAGCCTGTCTGGGGCACCTAGTGCCATGGTCTGGTTGATTGGCTAGGGCTGGGTGCTAGGTTGGACTGGCTGAGCTTGGAGGTCTCTTCCAACCTGGTTGATTCTATGATTCTATGGTTCTATGACTTGGTATTGTGAGCAACTTTGCTGCTAGTTCCAGCAGTGTATGCACTCAGGCAAAATCACTTTGTGTCACGCTGCTCTACACCCAAAGAAATGATTTGTCCCACGTGCAGCAGTTAACAGAGTGTCATTTTATCAGGAATTTTATCCCACATCCTCTACAGATACCAACCTCAGACAATTAATTTTGCTTCCATTGCACTCTTAAGACCTATTCTAAACTCATCTGTCCATGCCACCTCACTTCTGCAGTTACTCACTGTGAAATGATGGTGTTTCTCCAACCTGCCCACAAATATTCTTTTGCTCTATGTAGTCTACCTCAGATTCTCCACCCACCATGTGTCCCTTAACTGAGATTCTTTCGTGGCTCAAGAGGAGACACCAAGTGCCATGGCTTACCGGGTACACTGGGTTCTCTGAGCAGCAGATTTGCCAGACAGCTACAACCAAACAGCAGGAATGACTGCTGTTTTCCATGTCTTTCCCTCAAGGGAGTCTTTACAAATGGTAGTCCTAGAACCATAGAATCAGTCAGGGTTAGAAGGGACCACAAGGATCATCTAGTTCCAACCCCCCTGCCATGGGCAGAGACACCCTACTCTAGATCAGGCTGGCTTCTACCAGCATTTGTGGAAAATATCAACTCTCAGAAGACCTGAAGGAACTGAGCCCCTGTCCAGTCTTAAACTTGACTGAAGTTGACTCCTAGGCATGATTAGTAGACAGATCAAGCTATTTTTTGGTTTGGCTAGTTTCCTATGAAAACAGTATTATTACACTATGGTTTGCTCAATGAGACTGGAAAGAAGATCAAAGACCTTTGTCATTTTGCCTCATTCTTTTACACCAGCCTAAAGTTGACATATTTAGTTATACTCTAAGTGTCTTGATATTGAGCTGATATAGAGTATTTTGTGTGTGTGTGTAAGACCATTGGACTGGATGATCTGGGAGGTCTCTTCCAAACTGGTTGATTCTATGATTCTATTTATTAATAATGGGCCCTGAACTCTGCTGGGACTGACAGATGTCACTGTAATACAACTAAGTGAAATTAAAGCTAAGTTTCTCTAAGCTGGAACACGTGCCCACACCTGAAGAAAATAAAGATACTTGGGCACATTACAAATGTACTTGGTGTACGTTGGAAAGCAGAGCAACATTAGGTGGAGAGCTGCATTGGCTTACTCTGGTTTTCCCAGTGAGAGTTCTCCTGTGGCTCTGGCCCATCCCATTACCAGGGTGTTTGGCATTGCTTAACTGGCAAAATCATCTCTGATACTTAATGCATGTTCACACAGCACTTGGTTCAGGCCACCTTACGTTCTAATGAACATATCACAGCGATAGCTCAGAGCTCCCCATCTTTCCAAAAAGCATATGTTAAGCAGTGTAAGCAGAGGGAAATGGTAACAGGCTTCTCTTGTCCTAACAGTCCATCTGTTTCCTACTCCCCACTGAGCACATCTCTTTTCCTGGTTCCCTTTCAGGTGCACTCTTACCTTATGTAACGTGCTTTTTATTGGAGATTCATGCTGTGACCCTGTCAGAATTGCTACAGCAGGGGTGACCTCGGTAATGACTGTCCACAGCCTGCCAAGCTAAGTTGGTCAGTGTTAGCTGATTAAACTTTTAACAACATCCCCTGTGCGATAAAGGGCAAAATGACAACTTTGCCCATCGTCAAGGTGTCTGTATAATAAACTAATTAGTAAACCACACAGTCTGTGGAGCTTTTAATGAGTGCTATCGTCTGGCCTCTGTAATAAAAACCCAGTCTGCCCCCTTTTGGGATTCAATTAAGGCACAGACTGTCATATGCTTGGCCTGGCTGATCAATGAATCCATTCCGACCTTTGTCGGAGCTGTTTGCAAGGTCAGTAGCAGCGGAGAGGGAAGCCAGGCTGGTGGTGGGGAGACACAGCCAACAGCGCCCGACAGGCACCGCTCTCAGCTGCTAATGTCCTCCTGGTCGTTTGACATCAGCAGATCTATAACATTATAGATATTAGTAGTGGTATTTCTGAGCAGGAAGCTCCCCCTGTTATTTCAGACCTTCATTAGTCTTTTCACACCTGCACATACCCAGCCATCTATGTTTTTCGCATGGGCCACGGTATGAGAGCAAATATTTGCTCTCTAAACTCTGCTTACAGACACGATCCAGATGCACAAATGGACACAAAAGAGGAGCTTTAGGTTAGACAAAACAGTCTCCCTTTCAAGTCCTTGCATGCGAATTACACTTAGCGTTATGTAATTCCAGAGGGGGTTATAAGCATTGAAATAATGCTCACGACACTCCAGAGCAACAAGTTAACTACACTCCACAGACAGGAAAATTGAGTCACTGCCCAAATCAGGTGCACTGCACTGAAATCATATCTCAAAGTCCTTTCACCTCTGATTTCCATCCACCAGTAAAATCATAGCATGGCCTGGGTTGGAAGGGACCTCCAAAGGTCATCTAGACCAACCCCCCTTCAGTGAGCAGGGTCATTTTCAACTGGTTGTCCGGAGCCCTGTCGAATATCCCTTTGAATATCTCCAGGGACTGGGCCTCAACCACCTTCCTCGGCCACCTGTTCCAATGTTCCACCACCCTCACAGTAAAGAACCTGTTCCTAACATCCAATCTGAATCTGCTCTTCTCTAGTTTGAAGCCATTGCCCCTTGTCTTATCACCACAGGCCTTTGGAAACAGTCTCTCTCCAGCCTTCTTGTAGCCCACTTCAGGTACCGGCAGGCTGCTATTAGGTCTCCCCAGAGCCTTCTCTTCTCCATGCTGAACAACCTCAGCTCCCTCAACCTGTCCTTGTAGCAGAGCTCTCCAACCCCCTGATCATGTCCATGGCCTTCCTCTGGCCCTGCTCCATCAGGTCCATGTCCCTCCTATAATGAGGGCTCCAGAACAGAGAACAAGTGGCAGAATCATCACTGCTCTGGATCTGCTGGCAACACATCTTTTGATGCAGCCCAGAATCTGCTTTGCTTTTCTGTCTTCTCATGTCCAGTTTTTCATCCATAAGTGAAGTCAAGACCTGTAGTGTCTTGCCTGGTGGCTAAATAGCAGAACTCCAGTCTAGCCTATCAACAGGCACATAGACTCCATTCACAGCCACACTACCACTACAGGAGAGCTGACGAGACAAGGAGCACTGGCTTTATTGCTGCTATAGCAGCAGTACAGAACAAGTGTTCCCTCTAGACCTCTCAAACATAACTTCCTTCAGCAAACAAGAAGGCACTATCTTGGATTGTATGACAGGAGATTGCATCATATTGACCTCTGGAGGTCCCTTCCACCCAGTGCCTTCGGTAATTCTGTGCTGTGAAATGTGTATGCAACTGAATGAGCAAAAAATGGATGGAGCTTATTTCTTCACTCTTCCCAGGTGAGAATCCTAACCTCTAAACAGAGTGGGTTTTCTCTTCTGTCCTCTTCTTCTTTCATTCAAGTTGAATAATCTTTCCTCTAAGACCTTCTCATAGTATTTTATAACCAAGGGACTAAAGAGGTGCCAGAAAGGTGATTTTTAGCTGCCACAATGCAGAAAAGGAAAGCAAATCTGGCCTCAGCTGCCCTGCCAGTTCAGAAACGGAGAAATCCCCATGGGCACACCCCACATGAGTTTACAGCGAGAGAGCAAGCTCCGTGAGCCACACAGTATCGAGAGACAGAAGCACAGGGCCATGACAGTGTGTTGTGGAGGCAGGGAATTGATGTGGCCGAGTCAGGAATTTATAGAACAATAGAGTTATTTTGTTTTCCCCAAAACTAGATAGAGAAATTAACTGAGTTTTAATTAGCAGGTTCGGTTGGTTGAGAAGATCTACACGGATACCATAGGTAGACTTGACTATCTGGGAAGTCAGGAGTTGGAAAAGGCTTAAGCTATTAAAAGATACACAGCGTCCCCGCTAGCAAGGTAAGGCTGAGTCGAAGCTACTCACGGAAGATACAGGCTGGCTTGAATGGAAGGGCGGTGCAAATGCTTGTCCCGTCGGGTCTTTCAGAAGCCCCCGAGGCTCGTTAACGGATATAAAGCTGCACAAAGGGGGTCCAAAGCGGAGACAGCCCTGTCCCTCAGGAGCTCGTCTGTCGGAGCGCCAGGGGCTCCTTCTGCAGAAGCTATCCAGGTAGGGGAGAGCTCCAAGGCAGNCGAGTCAGGAATTTATAGAACAATAGAGTTATTTTGTTTTCCCCAAAACTAGATAGAGAAATTAACTGAGTTTTAATTAGCAGGTTCGGTTGGTTGAGAAGATCTACACGGATACCATAGGTAGACTTGACTATCTGGGAAGTCAGGAGTTGGAAAAGGCTTAAGCTATTAAAAGATACACAGCGTCCCCGCTAGCAAGGTAAGGCTGAGTCGAAGCTACTCACGGAAGATACAGGCTGGCTTGAATGGAAGGGCGGTGCAAATGCTTGTCCCGTCGGGTCTTTCAGAAGCCCCCGAGGCTCGTTAACGGATATAAAGCTGCACAAAGGGGGTCCAAAGCGGAGACAGCCCTGTCCCTCAGGAGCTCGTCTGTCGGAGCGCCAGGGGCTCCTTCTGCAGAAGCTATCCAGGTAGGGGAGAGCTCCAAGGCAGGAACTGACTCTAAGGCGGGATACAAACTCCAAGGCGGGCACCCCAAAGCGGGAAGTCCCCCCAGCATTCATCCCCCTTCCCAGACACAGGGCTGAGTTGGCACCGCCTGGGCGCAAAGCACACAGCCAGTCCCCAGCCGATCGCAGCGTGGGCCCCGCACGGGCACCCCTCGTGCCGGAAGGGTCCCTCGCTCCCCGCTCACCGCTTGCAGGGCGGGGGGGGGGAGAAACAGGTCTGTTCGAGCCTTTTCCTCTGCCATTCAAACCACAGAGGGAGAGGGATTTTGCGGTACACCGAACTGCAGGACACAGTGGTACAGAGGTGACACACAGGATTTGCATTCCCACTATTTGCATTGCATTAGAGGTGGAAGATGAAGGAAATGCAGCACAGCTCCACTCTAATGTAGGCAAAACAGCACTTACCCGCTAGCCGTTGACTTTGGTTACAGCAAGCAGAGAGTTTACTTAGTTGTCAAAAGGCCTACTAAATACAGATATTATGGTTTTGTTATTATTATTCATTATACTACTTCAGTACCTCCATCTTGTGCTTTCCTGAGTCACCTCTGTTTTTATCTGCCACTTCTGTAGCTTGTTGGAGTCCCAGCGGACAGGGAGTAACGCACCGGGCAGCAATGTGCCTGTGGGCAAGAGGGACAAAGGCATCCTGGGGTGCATCAAGAAAGGTGTGTCCAGCAAGTCTAGGGAGGCTCTTCTCCCTCTCTACTGCTGAGACCACACCTGAAACTGTGTCCACTTTCCAGCTGCCCAACTCAAGAGACAGGGATCTGCTGGAGAGAGTCAAACACAGAGCTATGAGGATGACTGTGGAGCTGGAACATCTCTTGTATGAATAGAGACTGAGAGACCTGGGGCTGTTTAGTCTTGAGGAGAGGAGGCTGAGAGGGGATCTTACAAACATCTGTAAATATCTGAGGTGTCAAGATGAAGGTGGCAGTCTCTTTTTGGTGTTGCCCTGTGCCAAGGAACAAGTTAGAAAAGGAGGTTCCACCTCAACATGAGGAGAAACTCCTTTACGGTGAGGGTGATAGAGCACTGGAAGAGACTGCCCAGAGGGGTTGTGCAGTCTCCTTTCTCTTGAGACTTTCAAAACCCAGCTGCATGTGTTCCTGTGTGGCCTGCCCTAGAGGACTTCATTTCAGCAGAGGGGCTGGACTCAGAGATTTCTGGAGGTCCCTTCCAACCCCTAACATTCTGTGCTTCTGTAGTCAAGCATGCATCTCAGTTGCCACCCTACTCCTCTATTCCAGAGCTGTTACTTGCAAGTCACAAAGACCAGTGGTATTTGAGAGACAATTTTCTGTGTACTGATTCCTTTCAGTAGCAATAAGCAGTTGCCCTACTAAGAATGTTAACAGCTTCCTATCCTAGTGCCGGATCACCTAACTCAAAGTTATGGGTGCAGCTTGGACACCTCTATTCAGCTCCATTTGTGATGAATAGATTGCTTTCTAAGCATAGCTCCATCTAAACTCATCTAGTCACAGAATCTGTGGAGACCATGCCCTGTATGTTCAATGAGAGCTTTGTCTCACCAGCTGGCTGGCTCGTGAAGGAGAGGACAGGCTAAGTGCTAACTAAAGGAAAATAACTTTGCATTTCTCAAGTGAATCTAAATGGCTATTTTTGATGGGGTAAGCCTTGCTCTCCTACACCAGTCCACTGTGCCTCAGCAGGAGGTTTTTCATCTGTCACTTTGCTTTCCTAATTCCAAATACAGTGATATCAATTGGTTTCAGAAGTTTGCCTGGTGAGATCATAGAATCATAGAATCAACCAGGTTGGAAGAGACCTCCAAGATCATCCACTCCAACCTATCACCCAGCCCTATCCAGTCAACTAGCTGACTGAGTGTAAGGAGTTAATGGAAGGGAGAATCATAAAAGAAAACCAAAGCAAGAAGAAAAGCAAAGCAAAGGCCAACTTAATAAAAAAGAAATATGAGAACTTTTTGGGTTTCATTTTGGAATTCAAGCAGGGAAAAAAAAAAGAACCTTTTTCTTTTCCTTTTTTTGGCCTGTTTGAGCAATCCAACATTTAAAGCAGGACTTTGCTCATTTTATAATGCATAAGATATCCTTTATTAAAGCTAACAGAGTAAAATCTTCATTTAGATCTCAAATAGTTCAGACTGAAGACAGACTCAACCTCCACATCTCGGTGAAATTTTTATGGAAGATATGCATTTTGGTACAGTCTTCTGCTGTTTCTAAGCAGGGCTATGAGGAACTGGAATCTGTTCCTCTCTTTTCTATAATCTTTTGAAGAAAAATAATCTGTGGCAGAAAATATTAACAGTTTGTCAGCTCTAGTGATGTTGCTCTGTGCTCTTGAGCTAAGCATGAGGATGTCTAATGATAACACAAGAGGGAATGGTTTTAAGCTGAGGGAGAGTAGGTTTAGACTGGATCTTAGGTTTGTCAGTATGAGAGTGATGAGAGTGTGGAATGGGCTGCTCAAGGAGGTTGTGGATGTCATCTCTCTGGGCATGTTTAAGGCCAGGTTGGACGAGGGCTTGAGCAGCTGAGTCTAGCTGAGAGTTGTCCATGCCTGTGGCAGAGAAGTTGGAGCAGACTATCTCTGAGGTCTTTTCCAACCTAAGCCATTCTGTGATTCTATGATAATACACAAGAAGGTATAATGGAGCTATACTTCTTGTGGCTCATCAGTAACACCTAATGATCACTCACAGACTTTGACCAGTTTGACTTTTGAGCTAATGGAGTGATGGTGAATACTCATCTGCAACACGGCTGCACCCACTGCTAGAAACATGTGCTGAGAGTGCTGCAGGTCTCTACTGTACTCAGTCATTGCTCACTGTGGGAATTTCCTCCCTGAGCCCATGGAATCTACTTCTTCTCACAGAACTGAATCATGTAAAATCTTCTAGCTCTCCTTTTCATTCACATCACAGGATAGTCAAATTACTTCAGGAAAACTCTCTGAAGAAGCAGACTAAAGATCAACATGCTCAAAATAAATATCCCATAGGCAGACATTTCTTTGCCACACTTGGCACAGGAGCCCTTTCTCAGCTGAGGATGTGCAAGATGCTTTACCCACATGACTGCTGTGTTTCACAGAATACATCCAGGACAAGCAAAGCAGGTCCAGTTACTTCCGATCAGTAGCATGGAAGATGCGATGAAGGAAGGAAGCATGGCAAGAACATCCTGACCAAGAGAAGGCAAAATACCTTAGCTAAATTGAGATTCAATAAAATCTTGAAGCTGCTCCAACTCCTGAGAAGGGCTGGAGAGCCCTGACTGGCGCCAAGATGTCTCAGAGCTAGCTTACTGCCGGTGTTGTGCCATGCAGGTCCAGAGGGTAGGCATAATCTGAGTCTGTGACACAGAAGTGACTGGAAGCTTGTTTGGTGTTGCACAATGTACACTTCTTCAGTGCTCTCTTGTTGGACAGATATTCAATTCAGAGAGCTAAGATTAGGTTATGCTTTCTTTGGGTAGGAACTGAGCCAGAGGTTATTATTCAGACAAGATAAACTATTACTGATTTCCATGGAGCTTGTAAGTTGGGACCAGAGTGGCATTTTAGTTCAGAAGTAGCCCTGGAACTGTACATGAGTTTTATCTGATGTAAGACTATACTCAGCACTGCTCAGGCCACAGCTTGAGTGCTGTGTCCAGTTCTGGGCTCCTCAGTTCAAGAGAGATGTTGAGGTGCTGGAAGGTGTCCAGAGGAGGGCAGCAAGGCTGGGGAGGGGCCTGGAGCACAGCCCTGTGAGGAGAGGCTGAGGGAGCTGGGGGTGTGCAGCCTGCAGAAGAGGAGGCTCAGGGCAGAGCTCATTGCTGTCTGCAGCTCCCTGAAGGGAGGCTGTAGCCAGGTGGGGTTGGGCTCTGCTGCCAGGCAAGCAGCAACAGAACAAGGGGACACAGTCTCAAGCTGTGCCAGGGCAGGTCTAGGCTGGATGTTAGGAGGAAGTTGTTGGCAGAGAGAGTGATTGGCATTGGAATGGGCTGCCCAGGGAGGTGGTGGAGTCGCTGTGTCTGGAGATGCTGAAGCCAAGCCTGGCTGGGGCACTTAGTGCCATGGTCTGGTTGATTGGCTAGGGCTGGGTGCTAGGCTGGACTGGATGAGCTTGGTTGATTCTATGATTCTATGAACAGCTTACCTTGAGTACAAGTATGTAAACACCAAGATCTTGCTGGTTTTATTTTCCCTTTAAATAGATGATGTGCAGCAGTTGCTATGAAAGCCTCACTGGGAATAATCAGCTAGGTAAAGGGGAAAAAAAAAAGGCAGAAAGGTAGAAAAGAATTAGAGCTTTGACATCCTGTCTTCCCTCTAGTATCTAAGAAAAAGAATTCTCTGAAAGAAGGTTGCTCACATGGATTTAAGATAAAAGCAGGAAGTTAAACTTTTTCTCAAGTCAGCCTTTGCTCCTTTAGAAGAAAGCCTCAGATACTGCCACTTGGTTTGCAGTAGGAAGGAAATGCTTAGAAGAGATTAATTTCTTAATCTCAGATTTATACACAATTCTGATTTAGCATGCTTGAAATTTCACCCATCGTGGGTAAAACATATTCATCAGTCTTCTTTTTACCTTCTGTGAAATAACTCTGAGTACAAGAGACTGTGAATTTGTCAATCTCCAAGAATAAAATCTACTACTACTAATGGTTCAGGCTGTGATTTGCAATGCTTTATCAGCTGATGTGCTAGCAGTTGCCTTCCCACTGACCATTTAAACTCCCTATCACTTCAACAGACCATACCTCTACCATCCTTTTGGAACGCAGATGTGAAGACCAGAATTTTCATAGGTTTGTTACCATGTTTTCTCCTTCCATTCTAAGACATTGGAAGTACAATTTTCACAGAGAACATCAGCTGCAGCAAAAATCTGGTGAGGAGCCTGGAATGCAACCATTATGAGGAGAGGCTGAGAGAGCTGGGGGTGTGCAGCCTGGAAAACAGAAAGCTCAGAGCAGACTTTATTGCTGTCTACAACTACCTGAAGGGAGGCTGCAGCTAGGTGGGGTTGGAAGAGACCTACAAGATCAGCCAGTTCACCCTGTCACCCAGCCCTAGACAATCAACCAGACCATGGCACTAAGTGCCCCAGCCAGGCTTGGCTTCAACACCTCCAGGGATGGGGACTCCACCACCTCCCTGGGCAGCCCATTCCAATGCCAATCACTCTCTCTGGCAACAACTTCCTCCTGACATTCATCCTAGACCTCCCCTGGCACAACTTGAATTGTCATTTTAAGTCCAAGATTCAGGCCCTGGCTTGTAAATTGTATCAAGGCAGAATCTACAGACATCAGAAATCTAGACCTACATTTAGGTAAGGGAAGAAAGGCAGAGCAGAGTATTTCTGCTATAGAAAATAAATGCATTTCTGTGAAAAAAAACAAACCCAACACTGAGATTTCTTTGGCGCAAGCAGAAGGGAAAGGGCAATTTCTTCAGCAAGCCTGAAGAATCTCACCTGTATCACAGGGTAGTAGTCAGGTGCAGATCCAAGCTGCACTCCGGGCAAGCACAGGGAATGTGCTGCCTTCAAAGGATGCATGCCTGAATGTTTGCCTGGATCAGGGCCTGAAGGAGGAAGCTTCCTTCCCCTGCCTCTGAAACGACTGGCAAGATTATTCTCTTAAGATCCTCTCCCATCTCGTGTTTAACCACTCTCACTTTCTTCTGAGCTTGCTCACAAAGCCTTTATCTTATTTGTCAATGTTTGATATTAAAATAAAAAGGAATTAATCTCTGCAGTGACCTTTCTGCTTTATTTCTCCGGGAGAGGGACGCCGCATCCTTTGTAAGTACCTTCAAGGCAAGATATTACGGCGGCATTCAAACACGTGGCTTTTATCCAGCTAATCACTCTGCGTTACCTACTTCCATCAGCGTTCAGAAACTTTAATTCCAGGATTACTCACCCCCACCATAATAATAACAATAAAAAAAACACCACCCCAAACCCCTAAATAAGGAAATCAGAAGAATAGACCCAAACAATAGAACTTTTATACCAGGGTAATTAGAAAAGGAACCTATTAGCCAGGCTTATAATTACTGACTAACATATGAAATGACCTTTAACATTTACCTTAAGCCCCAGATTTCCAGCAAACCAGAAAGGTTATGAATGCCATATTAGTAATCTTTAATCTTTATTACTGCTGTGGACAGAATCTTAATGCTTTTTAAATAGGCAGCGGTCACTAACGCATCCCCCATTAAAAGAAAAAAAAAACCTCATAAAAAATTAAATGGATTAAGACTTCAAATGTACCATCATCAAAAGTATTATCTAATTATGGAGTTCAGTGAACAGGCCAAGTGAAATGGTTGGTAATATTAGCGACTTACCACATGGGAATGCTGGGGATTTATGCACAAATAGATTCTGCTTCTGTTGCAACATAGTAATTAAGAATTTGTCAGGGAAATTTGACCCTCTAGGGTAGATATTACTTTGTAAAATAAGAATGGCAGAGCACCAGTCTCCTTGCTGCACATAATTTAACTTGATTATTTATACATCAAAGGCAGTCTGCAGCGGCTGCAGTATAATATTTAAGCAGGGGGATATTAGAGAAAGAAGCATCCGGCGAAATCTTGCTCCCAAATCTCCGTGAGAAAATAGAGGAAATTTTCATAAAGCATTTCATTTTGCATATAAATTGGTGCCCAGATTGTGCCTGTGAATTTACTGCTGTCAAATTTAATTTCTCTTTAATTCTTCAGGCCCAGATGTGAAAAGCTCTGGGCGCGGGCTGCGATTTTCAATGCTTACAGGTAGCAGCCTGATCGATAATGTGTCTTTATGAGGAATTACCATTACTGTTATTGAGTATGCATTGGGCCTGATAGGATAATAAGGTAATATCAAATGCCAATTCATTCATTAGGAGAAAGCTAAGTGCTTAAACGAAATGGGTGACAAGTCTGGGGAAAAAAAAAACAACAACACAACAAATCAAAGCTGCAGTTGCAGGCAGGAAGTCAGAAATGGATTTTTAATGACCTAATACCAAAAGATTTTTAACCACTTATTTGCATTTGCCTCCTATAAACAATATTGACTGTAAAATAAAAGTGCTTGAATATTGAAATGGCAGTAAAGTGATTCCACTTGGAGAGGTGGTTTGGCAATGCTAGGGATTTCTGGGAATCCCTCTGCCTGGTCTTTTTGGAGACCACAAAACAAACTCATCTGAGAGAAATTAGAACAAACTCCTTTAAACTGACACACAAAAATCATAGAATGGGCTGCCCAGGGAGGTGGTGGAGTAACCATCCCTGGAGGGGTTGAAGCAAAGCCTGGCTGGGGCATTTAGTGCCATGGTCTGGTTGATTGGCCAGGGTGAGTGCTATGTTGGGCTGGCTGAGCTTGGAGGTCTTTTCCAACCTGCTTGATTCTATGATTCTACAATTCTATAGCCTCCTCTTCTGCAGGCTGCGCACCCCCAGCTCCCTCAGCCTCTCCTCACAGGGCTGTGCTCCAGGCCCCTCACCAGCCTTGCTGCCCTTCTCTGGACACCTTCCAGCACCTCAACATCTCTCTTGAATTGAGGAGCCCAGGGGCAGAAGAACCTCCCTTGTCCTGCTGCCCACACTGCTCCTGAGCCAGCCCAGGATGCCACTGGCTCTGCTGCCCACCTGGGCACTGCTGCCTCATCTTCAGCTACTCTCTACCAGCACCCCCAGCTCCCTCTCTGTCTGGCTGCTCTCAGCCACTCTGTCCCCAGCCCGCAGTGCTGCTTGGGGTTGCTGTGGCCAAAGTGCAGAACCCTGCCCAAATGAGTACATTGTAAGCATGGCCAAAAGTTTTACTCGGTTCTTTCTCCCTCCCAAACTCAGCTGAGTCCTAACTCACATTTATGAGCTAGTTTTCACTGCTGTTTCCCCTCTTTTTCTCTGCATTGAAACCCTGAATCTTCCCTGAAAGCCTCTCTACACTGAAACTCTGTGATCTTTAGGCCACAGAATGTGCCAGCTGGCCCTGCCAGCCTGATTGAGGGCAGGCTTGATTGAGGAGGAGGTTTATCTTCTTCCATGGGGACAAGACCACAGCCTTTAGCAGGTGCCTGCTTGGCACTCGAGTGCCTAGAAGTGTGCTGGTTTGGGAGTTACCTGCCCCCCAACACACACAATGAAATCACCCAGACTAGACTCAGCCAGCTGGATGTTTAGGACTGAAACTGTAATTGCAGCTTAGCACCATTTACAAGCTGATATATCCACAATATTTGCACTTATATACAAGTTAAAAGTAATACAGAAACACAAAATACCCCTCCCAGAAAATCAGAGTCCCTAGGAGGCTCCAGACCCAAACTTCCTCCCCCTTCCCCCCTCTTTCTCTCTCTTCAGAAATAACCAGACCAGTCCCTGTGTATCTCATGTGATAAATCTGGAGAGATATAGGTAAGATGTCAAAAAGATGACAAGGAGGTTAGAGGAAAAAAAAGGTTAGGTTGGATTAAAGAGTTAAGGCAGAGGCAACCACACAGACCCAGATCAGCAGAGAGATGGAGCAGAGCTGAGAGTTGAGCAGTGTGTGGGCAGTGAGTGGCTTACCTGTATTTTGCCTAGTTGTGTTTCTCAGCAGAAGGAGGAGTGATACAGGGGACTGGTGGGCTTTTTTCTTTCTTCTCACAGCTAAGGATTTCGTTTCTCTGGTAAAATATTCCAGGTAGCCTCACACCAGGAGAAGGAGGCAGGCTGGGCTTGCTTGGAGCAATCCTCTGTGTAACAGGCATAGTCCCACCTGCCAACAGAAAGCCTCTGCTGCACAAGGAAAGCCTCACACAAACTCCACACTTACAAAATGCCAAGTCTAACCTCACTGATAGAATTTATTAGCATGTAACACGAAGCAGGAAAAGGGAGGAATTCATAACCCTCCTTGGTGAACATCAGCAGCCAGCCAGGTGCTCCAGGTTGGCTCTCCCCCACTGCAAAGCACTATCCCAGGCACAGCTAAGTCCATGTGAAGTTGAATGCTGAAGTTTTCAACCCTGCTCCTCTTTCTAGAGAGGCAGCTGCTAAAAATGATGTCATTCCTTCCAATCAGGTGTTCAAATCATCCAGAATTCCACAGCAGTGATTTTCCTAAAGGTTTTATTTTGTCTTTCCTGAACTAAACATTTTGATTGTTCAACAACAAACAAAATGCTTTATTTGCTGTCAGCAGGTGAAGACAGCAGCCTGAAAGAGGAGGGTTGAGTTTTGTTTCTTTCAAATAGCTTACAAAGGCTAGATCCCAGCAAACACTTTCAAGTTGCAGCTTTACCTTACCTTGAAATGGTTGTTTTGCCTAAATTTTCTTTCTTCTGCTTTTATTTTCCTTTCTTTTGTAAGAAAACCAAACCTTTCATGTAGTTCTAGTTTCCTTTTATTACTTCCCCCCCCCTTTCCTTTTCCCTTGACCTTCAACATCTCAAACTACAAAGAGGGGACTTTCTCTAACTCTGTTTGAATACACTGTGTTTTTCTTTTCAGGAGCCTTCCACCGATTTTTATCCTTCAGGGATCAATGGTTCCTTCAGTTCCACAATCTGACAAGCTACTGTAAAAGCAAAAGGCCCCAACTTCCTGAGCCTTAAGTGTTCATGTGAGATGGCAATGGATGTATTTTCACACTGAATTCACAACAGCCTCAGCAGAGCTTTAAAGTATCTTAGCCTAAGTCTCTCTCTCTTTGGCAGGAACGAGATATGGGAGAAACTTTAGTTATTAATGTTAATCTGTGTTACAAAAGCAGCTAACAGCCTCTACTGAGTTCAGGGCCCCATTAAAAGCAAGAATGGATGAAGATGGTGTGCTCTTTTCAGCACCACCTATGCATGCCTTTGCTTTCTGCTAGTCTGACTTTTCCCCATCAATCTCTTTTAAGTCTGGAAAAGAGCAAAAAGAAAGAAAACAGAAATGCTGATTCACTACTAAAGCTCTGCTAATGTAGCTGCTCCAGTAGTGTAGAAGAGACAAAACCCACTGCTGTAACATCAGGCAGTGGCTTCCCAAGGGACTTTTGGATCAAACTCATCTATGTATTGCCTCATATTTCTTGGAATTACTCCCTTTCCTGATGCCTCACAGAGCACCAACACTCCCTTCTAGTCTGTCACATGCTATCTGAAGAGTTAGCTTAATTTCTTCTGTACCACACACTTTGTCTCACTGACATTCAAACACTTTGACATGGTGTCAACTGCTCCTAGAGACTGGGAAATAAGCCAGGAGGAACATCCCATAGAGGGACCATAGAAGGTGTCAACTGTTCCTGGAGGCTGGGATATAAGCCAGGAGGAACATCCCATAGAGGGACCATAGAAGGTGTCAACTGTTCCTGGAGACTGGGAAGTAAGCCAGGAGGAACATCCCATACAGGCACCATGTTAAGGGAGGATGGATCAGAAAACTGTGATGTGGAGGATGAGGAAGCTGCCCTCCACCACCAGGCACACTACAAAAGTGCTCAGAAACCTGATTGGTGCCTTTGGGTGGTTCTCTGTTAGGAGGAAGTTGTTGGCAGAGAGAGTGATTGGCATTGGAATAGGCTACCCAGGGAGGTGGTGGAGTCGCCGTCCCTGGAGGTGTTCAAGACAAGACTGGATAAGGCACTTAGTGCCATGGCCTGGTTGACTGGCTAGGGCTGGGTGCTAGGTTGGGCTGGCTAAGCTTAGAGGTCTCTTCCAGCCTGGTTGATTCTATGATTCTGTGATTCTTTGAGCCAGAGCAGCCATCATCATCAGTAATTCACTTTAAGTTCCCAAGCATGCAAGTGAGGGAAGTGGAGCTGAGCTCTGACACTGTTGTACTGCCTCTGGAGCATGCCAACTTCTACAATCAGAGTGACATCAGAGGCAGTGATAATTTAACAGCACTCTGATACAGGCCAGTGCTTACCTTGGGATGGTACAACTGAGGCAACCTGCTCACCAGTTCAGAATTGTGAGAGTTCATGCTAGAGCAGAAACAGCTACTAGCTAGAGCTTAATAGAATCCAGGGGGGGAGATAGTGGAATGTATTCACAGTGAGCTGTGGGTTTGTTCATCTTCTCTGGAAAACAACAACATGTTGCAACCAGATTGTGACAAGCTTAATTTACACATACCTTTGCAGCTCCTGTCTTCAGTACTTGAGCTACTTGTGCACTCCCAGCAGTTTCCAAGCAAAGCCTGGATGAGGCATTTAGTGCCATGGTCTGGTTGATTGGCTAGGGCTGGGTGCTAGGTTGGGCTGGATGAGCTTAGAGGTCTCTTCCAACCTGGTTGATGCTATGATGCTATGATTCTATATGAAGCTTTTGACTGGGATTGGGTAACAAACAGCCTTGGCAAAATGGAAAATGTGTGTGCCCAGCAGACCCCCCACCCCGCACCTGCTTACCTGAAGAAAGCACTACACTGCCTCTCCATCCATCTCCTGTGGACACACAAGCCCTGCTTTCAACTTCTCCACCCTTTCTCGTTATCTACTTGCTGGTTCAAGAGCCTCATCCTCTGCTGCAGCAAGGGTTTGACAGTCCAGTTCACTTGGTGAGCCGTGAGTGCTGTGGAGATCTCACAGTTTCTTCTTACCTGAAGTCAAACCACTTCTGAACGATGCTTTATATGACACATCCAAAGAGTACTGCTCTGAAAAATACAGTTAGCTTCTTGCAATCAAACAGGCCCACTGAAACAAAGGAGGGTAAGAGTCAATGCCTATTAAACCCCCTGGATATTTACTCCAAAGAGCTCTGGATCAGGCTTTGACATACTTCATCTTCTATACATTGTCTAAGGCTCTAACAAAGATATTTACGGCCAATTACTAACAGTGATGATTGCAGAGGTTACTGATGATCTATAGACTGCACTGGGACAACCACAGCAATAAGACACTCTTCTGATTGCAGAGGTCTGGGTGGTATTATTATATTGCTACTGTTAAAGTCACCGTGCAAGTGATTTCTCTTAATAATCTAATAAGTGCTTTGAGCTCTTTCTGAATCAATGGGTTTCTAGAGCACATGCATTTCTCTCAGTGTTACTTATCTGCCTGAGTGCTGTCACCCAGAAATAAGGATTCTCTCAGTTTATTTGGTTTTGAAGCAGCATACAATCACTTCAGCCATAGGTTTCAATCATGTCACGGGAAGCAAAGCACTATCTGTTAAAGTACATTAGACAAATGTATTCAAACAAATGGACCCAACAGCAGCTTACCAACAGATAACAAAGTGCTTTAGGAAAGCAGGGATGTGTGGGCTTCTTAACAACGCTTTTCTTGTAAGACAACACCTAATCCCACATAAAAGTGCCAGGCCAGCTCCACTGTCCCATGTACACGGGCGGTTACCCAGTCTCTTTACACGCTCACCTGTTTGGAAACTGAATGCAGCTCCACATATTCCTTCCCTACAACGAGGCCCACGTTCTCCCTAAGCTACTATTATCTTCTCTATGTGGTTGAGAAGAGAGCAGCAAGTCTGAGGATAATTATTTGTAATTTGTGGAGCACTGCTATCCTCTGTCATTCTTCTGTCAGGAGACAACTTGATTCCTACGCCAAAAAAAAGCTGATCAATAAAATCCAGGAAATGTATAATTGATAGTAAAGCTCCAGGCACAGCACAACCTCCTCAATTACATCTGTGGAGAAACCCGAGTGGTGGTTGCCTTCATGTCCTAATTTATGCCAAAGAAATCCTACACAGTAGAGAGATTTAGCAAATCTGGTTTGTGATGGCATTTCAAACAACCAAAGCTTAGGAGTTTCAGCGAGGGGGGCAGAAGTCTATCACTGTAGCTACACCTTCAGTGCCTGCTGAGAGTTCTGAGAGAGCAGAGCTTATTTCACCCTGGTTTTAAAAAGCAGTAGCCAACTGTGTGCTGGGCTGCAGCAAGAGCAGTGTGGGCAGCAGGGCAAGGGAGGGGACTCTGCCCCTTGGCTCTGCTCTCCTCAGACCCCACCTGCAGTCCTGGGTGCAGTTCTGGAGCCCCCAGCACAAGCAGGACATGGAACTGGATGATCCTTGAGGTCCCTTCCAACCTAAACCATTCTATGATGATGCAAATATACATTCTGCACTTGTATGTCTACATCTGTGCAGCTGCCTAATGTCTTACATTGGTGTTGTAAGTCACCCAGCGTGGATTTCAATAATTCTAGCCACAGAGAAGCCTTTCTCAAAGACTTGGCCTTGCGAGCACTGCAGCAGTGCTGACGAATTCATAGAGGGAGCAGAAAGTTGCAGCTGTAATGAGCAACATGGGAAGAAGTTCAGAAACAGAGCAAACACTTCAAGTACAGTCTGAGTTGTCAGTAAGGTGCAAGATTTCTCTTCTCTGGTTTCAGAAATCCTTGCTTAGCTGTGGTATAAATGTGCTTTTACTGCACAGATTTCTTTCCTTCCTGAGCCTGGATCTGGCATATATTTGTATGAGCAGTGGTGCCACAGCTGTAGGTTTCTCGTGCCTGGGTTTTCTGTTTGCTTATTTACTGCTGCTCTAATGATTAATGAATGACAAAAATGAAGCTCTTTGCATGAGACCATACAGACAAAGATTAGCAGCATCTGACCTACCACAGGAGAAAAGAGGAAAGATTATGTTCAATTACAGAGTTAGTCTAAAGAGCCAGGAAAGTCTCTTTCACTTCAGGGAGGAAACAAACAGAAAGCTCTCGTCAAAGTTACAGCCTCTGAAGAAGACCTGAACCCCTTTAACAAAAGCATATCTAACTTCTTGTTGCCTAAACACTCTTCTTACTCCTGTGCTTGACATAAAAGGCTGAGGTTTCCTCCTTTCAAACAGGAATGAGACAATGGAAATGAACAAACAGGGAGGAGATAGGTGAACTAAAGACTATGCTTCCATTAAAACAAAGCATTCATTTTCTCTTGACACATCTGGTTTTGGAAAAGGCTTCTCCTCTAGCCTGAATTAACATCAGTTATCAGTACCAATAAACTTATAGAATCACAGAAAGTCAGGGGCTAGAAGGGACCTCAAAAGATCATCTGGTCCAGCTTCCCTGCCAGAGCAGGATCCCCAGAGCAGATCACACTGGAACATATCCAAATGGTTCTTGAGTATCTCCAGAGAGGGAGACTACACAACCTTCTTGGGCAGCCTGTTCCAGTGCTCTGTCACCAGCACAGTGACAAAATCCTTCCTCAGGTTCACATGGAACCTCCTATGCCTCAACTTCCACCCACTGCCCCTTGTCCTGTCACTGAGCATCACGCAGCAGAGCCTGGCTTCAGCCTCCTGGCACTCACCCTGCACCTATTGATAAACATGAATAAGGTCAAAGAATCATAGAATCATCCAGGTTGGAAGAGACCTCTCTGAGTGTTACCTGCCATGGTCTGGTTGATTGGCTGGGGCTGGCTGATGAGTTGGACTGGCTGAGCTTGGAGATCACTTCCAACCTGCTTGATTCTGTGATTCTATGACGGGTGAACCAACAGGTCTGTAAGGTAACCTCCAACCTCCAACCTTCCCCTTAAGGAAATGTTAGCTAGATCAGCAATAATTCCTAGGGATTCTCAACTAAACTTTATTTGGTCTCACAACATTTAAATTTAATATGCAATTCAGTGGGGAAGAAATTTGCAAGACACTGCAGAGTTTTCAGTTCACATTTCAAACAAATGGAGCAAGGAGCTAAAGGTAGAGGATGAAAAATACGTAATGCAGTCAGCATCTCTTCGGCACAACTGGAGCCTGAGAATTGGTGACAGCCAAATAGTTGTTAAAAACACTTTTGAGAGCAGCCCTGGTGGAGTCTCACTCTGGAAAAACCAAGAAAGCACAGGAATAATTCTTGATGTCTTCTGGGCAGTCACATAGGCTGAAAGGAATAATGTCTTGATGCTAAGAGCTTTTCTATCTACTGCTCTGGAACATCTACTTTTGAAACTGGACAGAGCTCAGAAACATCAACAGAATATGAAACAGATTTCCCCCCCCCCTTCTTAATTCTACACCACTACTCCCCATAATTTGGGCTTTAGGTGAAGGGTTGAGTCATGTCCTTTCCACCAACATTCTCATAGATTCGTTTTGATGCTTCTGCAAACTCAAGTCTCCTTCCCTTGCACAAGAAATCAATCAGAGTGTGGGGAGAGCTGAAAATAAGCTGCTCCTCAAAAGAAGGAACTGCATGGAGAGTAGTCATACTGAGAAAGCTGTTCTGGGTGGACAAAGTCAACCAGATCACTTAAGAGTGTGACAAAATGAAGCTGGTGAGGGGCTTGGAACACAGCCCTGTGAGGAGAGGCTGAGGGAGCTGGGGGTGTGCAGCCTGCAGAAGAGGAGGCTCAGGGCAGAGCTCATTGCTGTCTACAGCTACCTGAAGGGAGGCTGTAGCCAGGTGGGGTTGGGCTCTTCTGCCAGGCAAGCAGCAACAGAAGAAGGGGACACAGTGTGAACTTGTGCCAGGGGAGGTCTAGGCTGGATGTTAGGAGGAAGTTGTTGGCAGAGAGAGTGATTGGCATTGGAATGGGCTGCCCAGGGAGGTGGTGGAGTCACTGTCCCTGGAGGTGTTGAAGCCAAGCCTGGCTGGGGCACTTAGTGCCATGGTCTGGTTGATTGGACAGGGCTGGGTGCTAGGTTGGACTGGGTGAGCTTGGAGGTCTCTTCCAACCTGCTTGATTCTGTGATTCTACGATATTAAATGCCAGACTGACCTGAGCTGTCTGGACACTTTAAAATGTCTTCTTGGGATGTTCTCTTTCTTTTATGACCTTATTACTGTAGCTCCTCAGTGACCATATGTCACCAGCATGAGTTACTCCACTTCAACATGTGTTTACTTTCTGTTAATGTTATAACTTAGATAATTCAGAAGGATGGAAAGGGTGCTTGGCTCTATCCCTAAATGTCAACGATGTAAGTGCTTTGACTTTTATTTTCTATTTGCTTTGGTCAGTGTAAATTTCTATGGGTTTTGCTGGTTGGGGGAAGGGGATTTGGAGATGTGCAGTTCTTGGTTATTAATATTTGACTTTGTTAGTGCTATCTGTTTACCATATGGCTTCTGGAAAAAGGTAGGAAATATTAGCTGGTGAGTCCTTACAATACGTGACATGTGAGAACACTCCTTGTGCCTCTACCTTCTCTGCACCGCTGAGTCACTCAGCCTGTGAACTACCGTGCAGAGGAGTTTTGACACTGCTTTTGTGACACTGCTTTGCTTTTACTTCATTATTTCACTCTTTGCTTTTAATACATTTGGATGGTGGAGTTTGAGTGAATTCCACACAGGCTGATTTTTCTTCTTTGGCTGTGTTTCCAGACTGGACAATACCAAGGCTGTTATTTAGCCCCCGTTTGCATGCACGAGGCTGGACCCTGGTCAGAAATGAGCTTTTAGAAAAATCCTGGGATTTCATACAAATCCCATTCCCCTTTTTACTCAGAACGAGTTACAAGACAGCTGTCTCCTGAAGCAGAAAAGGCTGTTGTTAAGAAAGCAGTAATAGGTCAGGCTTAAGATCCTTTACAGGCTCCCCTTTCTGGGGGGCTTCTTTTACCGAAGGCTGAGAAGAACCCAGAGAAAATATCCAATATCAAATATCCTCTGATATGAAGAGCCTGATGCTCATACTTGGTGAGGTATGAAATTTGTTTCTCTAGGAAATCACCTTATTTTGCTGAAAAACTGAAACTATGTGAAGGCTTTTTTTCTCTTCCCCAAACTGTGTGTGAAAACTGTTGGGGCTGGAGGTGATGGCATATTGTACTGTGAAAAATTAGTTTATGCTCAAATGCCTTTTGCAGCCTCAAAATGATTCCTCACCTCTCCTCGCATGAAAAGCCAAGAGTCAGAGCAAGCTTCTCCTAGGCGTTTTTCACTGAGACCATTTACACATTCCACAGCTGGATCTAGGTCCCAGCTGATGGAGCAAGACTGTCACTGCCCAAACACATCCCTGCAGCACGCTTTCAATTTTTGCTTCTTTACTCCACTTTCCTCTTTTCAAAAAGGACTGAAAAAAAAGGAAAAGCAAAAGAGGAGAGCAGGGGTATGAGGTTTCCTGAAACGCTGCTCGGACTTTGATTCTTCCCTTGCTGTTGCAGAGGTCGCGCAGCCGGCAGCAGGGAGTGCAATTGCGCGAGCGGGCCACTGGGTGGCAGCAGGAATGTAACAGCAAGGCAGCATCACCGGCCCGCCCCTCCCCATCAGACTTGGGCTGACACCAGGGGTCAGAGCTGGCACCATGGAATCAACCAGGTTGGAAGACACCTCCAAGATCATCCAGTCCAACCTATAAAAACAGAGCTGCCTCTTCTAGTGCTGTTGGACGTCTTTGTCAGTGCCATGGACAGAGGAATCAGTGCACCCTCAGCAAGTCTGCAGATGGCACCAAGCTCTGTGGCTGACTTGCTAGAGGGCAGGGATCCATTCAGAGGGACTTGGACAGGCTGCAGAGCTGTGCCCAGGCCAGTCTCATGACATTCAACAAGACCAAGTGTAAGGTCCTGCACCTGGGTGGGTGTAATCCCAAGCACAACTCCAGGCTGGGTGGGGAATGGCTGAGAGCAGCCCTGAGGAACAGGACCTGGGAGTCTGGGGTGGTGAAAAGCTCCACATGAGCCTGCAGTGTGAGTGCAGCCCAGACAGCAACCCTGTGCTGGGCTGCAGCAAGAGCAGTGTGGGCAGCAGGGCAAGGGAGGGGATTCTGCTCCTTTGCTCTGCTGTCCTCAAACCCCACCTGCAGTCCTGGGTGCAGTTCTGGAGCCCCCAGCACATGACATGGAAGGGAGAAAGATATGGAACTGTTGGAACCAATCCAGAGGAGGCCACCAAGATGCTGAGAGGACTGCAGCAGCTCTGCTCTGAGGACAAGCTGAGAGAGTTGGGGCTCTGCAGCCTGGAGAAGAGAAGGCTTTGAGGACACTTTGGAGTGGCCTTCCAGTATCTGAAGAGGGCTACAGGAGGGCTGAGGAGGGACTATTGACAAGGTCTGGTAATGAGAGGATGAGGAGGAATGGGTTTGAACTGGCAGAAGGGAGATTGAAACTGGATGTTAGGAAAGGGTTCTTTGCAGTGAGGGTGGTGAGACACTGGCATAGGTTGCCCAGGGAGGTGGTGGAGCACAGAATCACCCAATGTGATCTTTGATCTTTGATCACATTGGGTGATTCTGTGCTCCACCACCTCCCTGGAGGTGTTCATGGCCAGGTTGGATGAGGCCTTACGTGACCTGTTCTAGTGGGAGGTGTCCCTGCCTATGGCAGGGGGTTGGAACTGGCTGAGCTTTGATGCCCCTTCCAGCCTAAGCCTTTCTATGATTCTTTGACATTCCACTTAGAACCACCCTGACAAGCAAGTACTGGGGACAACTTTTTTGCCTTGTAACATGAGTGTGGAAATGTCTCCTCCAGAGCCCAGCTCAGCCTGAAGAATCAAACTCCTCTTAGTCCTTCTTCTTCACCGTCCACTACCTTTTAGAGACAATTTTCAGCCAGGCTTTAAAACAATTCTATGAGCTCAGCTCAGTGGCTCAGCCAGCTGGGAAGGTTGCTCAATATCATAGCAAAATCATCACTGAAACAGATTCTGGGAAGTAACACAAAGTCTTTTTAGTCCATTTGCTTTCCAGAAAGTAAAAGTTAATTGTCCTTAACTTTAGCAAAGTTTTGCACAGCTTTCACTGGATCATTTTTATGCATTTCAAGAGCACTCACAGATCCTGCTCTGCTCCATGCAGATCCTGCCCTGTCCAGCTAGCTGTTATACCAAAACAGAATAACCCCTTCTTCATTTGGACTTTAGTCCTCTGTAAACCTCAAAGACATAACCTTCTTTGGGATCCCACAGAAGCAATGAAATAATTTAGGCCAATATAGCATCAGGAGTTCAAGGAAAGCCTGGATGGGACACTTAGTCCCGTGGTCTGGTGGATTGGCTAGGGCTGGGTGCTAGGTTGGGCTGGATGACCTTGGAGGTCTCTTCCAACCTGCTTGATTCTATGATTTTATGATTTAGGCTGAAAAAGACCTTAAGATCAGCAAGTCCAACCATGAACCTGATATTACCAAATCTGCTGCTAAACCATCCCCCTAAGCACCAGGTCTACAACTCCTTAAAATGCCTCCAGGAATGATGATTCCACCACTTCCCTGGGCAGCCTGTTGCAGTGCTTGACAACTCTCTCGTTGAATACATTTTTCCTGATGTCCAACCTAAATGTCCCCTGCTGCAACTTGAGGCCATTTCCTCTTGCCCCATCACTTGATGCTTGGAAGAACAAACCAACCCTCACTCTGCTGCAACCTGCTTTCAGGCAGTTGTTGAGACCAATGAAGTCTTCCCTCAGCCTCCTTTACTCCAGGCTAAACAAATTCCCTCAGCTGCTCCTCCCAGAGATCAGTGTCCCCAGGAGGGACTCCCAACCATCTTCCCACCTTCTTTCCACACCTCTACCTTAGCCCAGAGTCTGCCTTACGTGCAAGGTGAATTTGCAGGATCGGCAAGGGGGGTTAGAAGCAGAAGGATTAGTTACAGAGAAGCAGCTCAGGGAGAAACACAGCCTCTGACAGACAGAGACAGACTCACACTCTCTTATCTACGTTTGTGTCCTTGCTTTTGTACATCCCAGCAAGCCTATGAGTGCAGTAGCTCTCAGCATTGTTTCCTTTTCACAGCCTAGCATCTAATATCTCTCATTAAAATATTCCAGTTTGCCCCAAAGCAGCAGAGCTCAGTATTGGTCCCTGGATGTAGGGATGCAGTCAGGGTGGAATCAGTCACTGGCTATAAAAATGCCCTTCCTCTTGGGAGGCATGGCTCTAAAAGCACTGCCCACCAGCTCTTAGACTGTGGAGTATCCCAACTTAAAGAACTGTCCTTTGTTCATAACAAAACAGGAAGGCACCCACCTGCTCTTTCTTTCCCTTCTCCTCTCCTTTCACTGCCCTTTTAGGGGGCAAGAGGTCATTTTAATTCCATTCAGAATTACTTCTCTAAAAAATGTTGGTAATTCCAACAAATCTTCAGGTTTGCTGCAAAGGCACCCAGCCAGCAAGGCTGTGAAGGTTACAGCAGAGCAGCAGCCACAGCTCCGGCGCTGCCGTTCGCATACAAATCGTCAGGCAGAGGCAAACCCTGCCGAGCACTCTGAGTTACAGGAACTCAGCTCTTTGGGCTGCATTCTGCTTCTGGCTTTCTTCACAGGCATTTCTCAAGATTTCTTTTTTAATATTATTTTAAAGCCCAAGAGCTGAACTCAAGGAAACGTCTCCAAATGACAGGTGTTTTGGTAGTTTGTTCTTTGCAACATAGCAGCATCGGAGGACTAAGCAATCAGAGGTTAAGATCCTAATAAGGTCCTCTGGACCTGAGTAAGGCATTTGACTCTGTCCCACATGGCATCCTGGCCACCAAGCTGGAAACACACAGACTGGAAGGGTGGAGCACTGCTGGGCATGGAATGGGCTGGATGGTGGCAGGCAGTGAGTGGTGATCAAGGGTGCAATGTCCACCTGGAGAGCAGTGCCAAGTGGCTCCCTCAGGGGTCAGTGCTGGCACCAGTGCTGTGTAACATCTTTGTCAGTGCCANAGAGCAGTGTGGGCAGCAGGGCAAGGGAGAGGATTCTGCCTCTTGGCTCTGGTCTCCTCAGACCCCACCTGCAGTCCTGGGTGCAGTTCTGGAGCCCCCAACACAAAAAAGGACGTGGAAGTGTTGGAGCCAGCCCAGAGGAGGCCACCAAGATGCTGAGAGGGCTGCAGCAGCTCTGCTATGAGGACAGGCTGAGAGAGTTGGGGCTCTGCAGCCTGCAGAGGAGAAGGCTTTAAGGAGACCTTGGAGTGGCCTTCCAGTATCTGAAGAGGGCCTACAGGAAGGCTGAGGAGGGACTATTGACAAGGTCTTGTGATGGCAGGATGAGGAGGAATGGGTTTGAACTGGCAGAGGTGAGATTTAGACTGGATGTTAGGAAAGGGTTCTTTGCAGTGAGGGTGGTGAGACACTGGCACAGGTTGCCCAGGGAGGTTGTGGAGCACAGAATCACCCAACGTGATCTTCTCCCTGGAGGTGTTCAAGACCAGGTTGGATGAGTCTTTGAGCAACCTGTTCTAGTGGGAGGTGTCCCTGCCTATGGCAGGGGGTTGGAACTGGCTGAACTTTGAGGTCCCTTCCAACCTAAGCCATTCTATGATTCTATGATCCTGAGGGGCTTTGCCAACCTGAATGTTCCTATGATTCTGTGATTCTCTTCTCTCAAAGGCTCTTCCTCATAGCACACTTTGAAATGGGACCTGTCTGGTTCCTAAGCCACCTGACACATGTCATGGTGCTGGGTTCTGAGCTGCCAACAATTTTTGGTTAGGGGAAGTGCAGTACCTTGTCTCTATGTAACACCGCAGGCTGCGGCTCCTGGCGATGCCAAAGCTGGAAACCAAGAGCTTGTGCCGGGGGATGGAGGCAGCAAACGTAAGGGCCTTGTGGCAGGAGGCTGGTTAGCAGGCTGTATGCTGACTATGCACTGTGCAAGGTGATATCTTGTCACTGCTGTTTTCCCCAAGTCAAAGTTGGTCACTCACAAGGAAAGCAAAGGAAGCTCTGATATTACACAAATGATTTTAAACTATTTATCAACATTAAGCCTGTGACAAATGAAGGTCAGCAAAGTTTAATGTTGTTTTGTCTACCAGTAGTGGTAATTCCAGTAAAAATATCAGTGAAATACTTACTTAAGAGCCGTTTAAAGCTTGCAGCACTTTGACATTGTAGAGTTTATTTTCTTTGCTCTTGGACTCTGAAAGATTAGGGCACACCTGCACTAAACAGATAAAAGTTCGCTTGGAGAGATTTTATTGTGGGTTTGGGTTTTTCCTTCTATTTGTTCTTCCTCCCTCCCAGAATAAAGAGTAGGGCTGAGATTCTCAGCTGGAATAAATTGGCAGAGCTCTCTGGGTAGGGAAGAGCACTCCGCTGGTCTACAAAGCCCAGAAATCTGATAGCTGCTGAAGGTCTGCCTTTGTTGGAGCTTTCTCAGCAGTGGATGCAGTTATGCACTCTCCTCCAGTCTGAGGTTACCAGGTTAGTTCAACTTGACTACTGCTGCTGTACAATCTGACTAATTAATTAATTTCTTCTATGGTATTTATAAAGTTTGTCCTCCCCTTGCTCCTGCTGCTCCCAAAGACTTCTTTTTCAGTGCGGAGTGAATCCTGTGTCAGTCCAAACGGGACAGGATAAACTGATTTGAAGGACCTGGTTTCACAGAATCACAGAATGTCAGGAGCTGGAAGGGACCTCCAAAGCTCATCCAGTCCAACCCCTCTGCCAGAGCAGGATCACCTATGTCACATCACACAGGAACACACCCAGGTAGGTCTTGAATATCTCCGGAGAGGGAGACTCCACAGCCCCCCTGGGCAGCCTGTTCCAGGCTTCTGTCACCCTCACAGTGAAGAAGCTCCTCATGTTTCCGTGAAAATTCCTCTGCCTCAGCTTCCACCCACTGCCCCTTGTGCTGTCGTTGGGCATCACCCAGCAGAGCCTGGCTCCATGCTCTAGGCTCTCACCCTTTATATATTTATAACCATTCATGAGGTCACTCCTCTGTATCCTCTTCTCTAAGCAGCACGGCCCCAGCTCCCTCAATCTCTCCTCATAAGAGAGATCACAGAATCAACCAGGTTGGAAGAGACCTCCAAGCTCAGCCAGTCCAACCTAGCACCCAGCCCTAGCCAATCACCCAGACCATGGCACTAAGTGCCCCAGCCAGGCTTGGCTTCAACACCTCCAGGCACGGCGACTCCACCACCTCCCTGGGCAGCCCATTCCAATGCCAATCACTGCCTCAGGCAAGAGCTTCCCTTTATCATCTCTGTGGCTCTGCACTGGACTCTCTCAAGCAGTTGATTGACGTTTGACAGCCTACTGAGCTTATCAGTTGTAAATGACATACTGTGAAAAATGGCAGTGCATGCATGGCTTCGTCTGCATGCATGTAAAACAGAGGGGTTAATTTGCAGCAATCCACAGCCTGAAATGCTTACTGCCTGCTCTGGGTCATAGTCAGAGCTGATTCCTTCTGAGTGACACAGAGGGTCCAATATGCCGGGACTCTTCATAGGGAAATATGCTAAATGGGATCCATTTAACCAGTGGCAAACATCTGTTGCTGACATCTAGACCTGACACAGGCACCTAGATTCCTTTTCCATGTTCACTGGAATGCCTTTAGGATGCAAGTACTGAGCACATCTAAATTAGCTGAGTTATGAGCTAAATGTGCCTATTCCTCTTTATCAAGCAGAAAGGACACTGAGGATGGCTGACTGAGGTGTAAAAATTTACACTGTGGCCATCCAAGCCTGGGTGAGGAGAATCCTACCTACACTTACTGTCTTAAATAAACTCATCATTGAATGAGTGTCCTTAGCACTGAGCGTGAGCAAGCGCACTGCTCCACAGAGCATCTGTGTTTGCTCAACTGTTCATGTCAAACCCAGCACTCCAAGCTATCACCAGTTGAACAGAACAGAAGATTGGCTCTGCATAGGAGTCTATTTTGTAAAAACATACCAGTATTCTGGAAAAAACAGAACTCTTAATTGATGGGGGGAAAAAACATCCCTCAGTACATTCAGGTTACTATTCTTATTCATCACATGAAACAAAGAGGCTGCTTGTGGTAGGTATTTCTAGGCACTGGATTGAAACACATCTACTGTTATCTTCACACTGTGGCAAAAACCTTGTGCTAGTTTGAAGCTAGCTAGAATGTTTTGGTGAGAAGAATTGGATCATAGGCTGAGAAATGAAAACAATGCTGAGGTCTACTTCACTCACAGCCTTGCTGAGATGTGTAAAGAAGAAAAGCAAAACAAAAGATAAAGTCACTTTGCTCTGCACTCTGCTTGGACACTTCGTGCTCGGCTGTTCTCTCAGCTCTTTGCCTGCTAGGGAGAGCTGAGGCTGCTGGCTGAACTCCATCTTGCTTTCTAACCTCACCCTGTATTTGCTTTTGTGGCTGATTCACTTTGCTTCTTAATCCTCTTGGCCGAACCTCCATTCTTCCTTGGGACTGGGGTAAGGTTGAGAGGGGTAGAGGGAAGGTGAGGGGTGGTTGAGAGCCCCTCCTGGGGACTCAGGTTTCTGGGAGGGGAATTGTGTTTGTATTACCTTTTTACCTTGTATATTTCTGACTATAACTGTATATACTGTAACTATCTGCTTGTAAATTGTGCCAGCTGTAAATATAAGCTTCATTCAAATTTCCAGAGCCGACTGAGTCTAGTCTGGGGGATTTCTAAAAGTGTGGGGTGCAGGGGATACCCAAACCATCACAAACCTGCATGGATCTGTCCTTCAAACAGCAGCCAAGGAGCCAAGGAAAGAAGCCCTGGAAAGCTATGTGCAGACTCATGCTGAAGTATCAAATGGCAAGACATAAGTATGCCCGGAGCACAGCCCTGTGAGGAGAGGCTGAGGGAGCTGGGGGTGTGCAGCCTGCAGAAGAGGAGGCTCAGGGCAGAGCTCATTGCTGTCTACAGCTACCTGAAGGGAGGCTGTAGCCAGGTGGGGTTGGGCTCTGCTGCCAGGCAAGCAGCAACAGAAGAAGGGGACACAGTCTCAAGCTGTGCCAGGGGAGGTCTAGGCTGGATGTTAGGAGGAAGTTGTTGGCAGAGAGAGTGATTGGCATTGGAATGGGCTGCCCAGGGTGGTGGTGATGTCACCATGCCTGGAGGTGTTGAAGCAAAGCCTGGCTGGGGCACTTAGTGCCATGGTCTGGGTGATTGGCTAGGGCTTGGTGCTAGGTTGGACTGGCTGAGCTTGGAGGTCTCTTCCAGCCTGCTTGATTCTGTGATTCTATGATTCTGTGATTCTATTCTACATGTGGGTGGTACAGACCCTACTGTCTGCCTTGGGCATTTCCACATCCATGATATGCAATCAGAAAGGCTACAGTTTTGCAGAAACACTGGCAATCCAGCTCTCTTGCCTGTGATACACCTCTCCAACAGTACTGAACATATAAAACAGTGAAATGTTTAAGAAAAGCTTGGATGAGGCATTCAGTGTCATGGTCTAGTGGACTGGACAGGGCTGGGTGCTAGGTTGGACTGGCTGAGCTTGGAGGTCTCTTCTAACCTGGTTGACTCTGTGATTCTGTGACATTATTGGTATGCAAACACCAGTCCATGAAAAGTGTGACTTCAACACCTGGCTCAGAGAGCAGAACACCAGGTTTCCTGACTCTGAAGTGAATTGCTAGCTAAGAAGGTGTACAGGAGAGAGGAGAAGAAGGTCACTGTGTGACAAAAGACAAACATGTATGACACATGCATCCAAGCAGGGTCTGTACATTAATGTTCAGCTCTGGGAACTGAGTATCTCCTGGGGAAAGTCTATTATCAGAAAACAAGATATATTCCAATTAGGAGAGAGGTGTTATAGAGGGCAGGACAGAAAAGGGAAAAGAATGAAGACAAAAAAACTCCACATATTAGAGCTCTGAAGGTATGACCATCATTAAAGAGGACAAAGGGGAGGAGGCTTTCAGGAACCTTTGTTCGGAATGCCCTTGAGTTCTGTCATTTTAAGTTAAAGCCTGCATATTTTAGCACAGTGGTGCCTTACAGGATCCCAGTACCTTGTGTGTACTGCTACCTGCTGAGGACCTGGACCTTGGATCACTGCTCTGTCTCTCAGCATGACACGAAACACTAAGGGGTATATTTTCAAAGCAGTAAGTGGGGGTTTCACTGCGTGACTCCCACTGCAGTCAGTGTAAGATGTGTAGTCGAAGCCCTGGGGAATAGAATAGAATCAACCAGGCTGGAAGAGACCTCCAAGCGCATCCAGTCCAACCTAGCACCCAGACCTAGACAATCAACCAGACCATGGCACTAAGTGCCTCATCCAGGCTTTGCTTCAACACCTCCAGGCACGGCGACTGCACCACCTCCCTGGACAGCCCATTCCAATGCCAATCACTCTCTCTGCCAAAAACTTCCTCCTAACATCCAGCCTAGACCTGCCCTGGCACAGCTTGAAACTCTGTCCCCTTGTTCCGTGGCTGGTTGATTTTTCTCTCTTTTAAGTTAACTTTATTTTGTATTCCCCTACCTCTTGTTAAATACAAACAAAAAAACCCTCTAACATCAACCAAAAAAAACAAAAGCAAAAGGATGGTTTTAGCCTGTTTAGCCTGTTGCCCTTATCCAGTGAAGGAAGGAATGATCCCTGATAAGAGCATGGGATAAGAGTCAGGTTCAGTAGCAGCAGAAGGCAGACAGACACTCCTCTATGTATCTGCCTGGCAGGACCTTTCCCAGCACTCCTACTCTGAGCATGCCCTGCTAGATTGGCTCCATTCTTCTGTTAAAAGGGTTCACTGATGAGGGCATTCATCTGGGAAATGTGGGTTCAATTCTTTCCTCCCTCTGACCATAAACAAATCTGTGTCTTCCAGGGGAAAACTCCCACCATTATGCTAACAGATATATGGGAAGGATGATCAATCTTATTCCTACCTGTTGAAGCTTTGTGTGGAATAATAAACACACATTAGGCCACAGAGGAAAACTATCTGGGAGCAAGACTTTGCAGCCAGTGGTTAGCAGAGTGCACAAACCTGTGTGCATCTCTACTCCTGTGTAGATTTGTAGGTATACTGTGGTGTTTACTGGAGTTACTCATTGCTAAGAGGGATTTTCTGCTTCCCAATAGCTCCTACTGGGAGTAGAGAAGAGGGACATAGAATCATAGAATCATAAAATCAAGCACGTTGGAAGAGACCTCCAAGTTCATCCAGTCCAACCCAGCACCCAGCGCTGTCCAGTCAACCAGACCATGTGCTTTTCTCACACCTTGTTTCTGTTACTTTTAGTTCTTTCTACTCAACGTGCAGAGCAGGATGGATGGACCAGTGAGAGATCCATAGAGGAACACTTCTGGTTGATAGGTTCACACAGAATCACAAGGTCAAACCCCTTTTTGGCAAAGCAGGGATACAAATCCAGATCCTTCCCTGGCTAGGTCAAGTCCTCTGAGCATATTATTGATGTGATACAAATGGAGGGGTAGAAATGGCTTTTCTTTAAAGGTGTGTGTGAGGTGGGGTGAGCAGCAGTATCAAACTCAGGAAGATTCAGGGTTGGTCAAGGCATGGAACTAAACTAGAGTTTAAAACACTTCTGTGTTCACATCTGTGTGTAGAGTCTGCATGACTCAGGTTTCTTTACACTCACATATAGTTTTCTGCACCCAAGTTTTAGGAGCCCATTATCTTTGCCTTAAGTAGCACAGTTGAGGCTGTATTTTCTCTTAGTAGTGGCATTTGAGACTGGGGTGCTGGAAACTACAGAGACTGTGACCTGTCATTAATTTGGCCTTAAATGAGATCTAGTCATAGAATCATAGAATGGTTTAGGTTGGAAGGGACCTCAAGGATCATCCAGTTCCAACCCTCTGCCATAGGCAGTTCCCACTAGAACAGGTTGCTGAAGGACTCGTCCAACCTGGCCATGAACACCTCCAGGGAGGTTGCGGAGCACAGAATCACCCAATGTGATCACACTGAGTGCTTCTGTGCTCCACAGCCTCTGGGCAACCTGTGCCAGTGTCTCACCACCCTCACTGCAAAGAACCCTTTCCTAAAATCCAGTTTAAATCTCCCCTCTGCCAGTTCAAACCCATTCCTCCTCATCCTGCCATCACAAGACCTTGTCAAAAGTCCCTCCCCAGCCTTTCTGTAGCTCCTTTCAGACACTGGAAGGCCACTCCAAGGTCTCCTTAAAGCCTTCTCTTTTTTTAGGCTGAAGAGCCTCAACTCTTGTAACCTGTCCTCATAGCAGAGCTGCTGCAGCCCTCTGAGCATCTTGGTGGCCTCCTCTGGACTGGCTCCAAGAGTTCTTGTGTTGAGGGCTCCAGAACTGCACACAGTCCTGGACGGGTACACCCAAATGTGTACAAAACTTGTTCTAAGAGACTGAATAATAATTCAGCAATCGTCAGTTAACTGCTGGCTTGTGACAAATGGCAGAACTGAGGAGGGAACACTCACCCAAAGCTCATGGATTCATCTCAACTGCTGTGGTTGCTCATGGATTCTTCTCAACTGCCATGGTTGCCTGATGGTGCAGCTCAAACATGTTTCTTTACACTCACACTTGCACTGCAGAGGAATAAGGACTTTGAGGAACAATCAATCTCACTGCAGTTTGTAAAAAGCCAGGCAGCTACTGGAGTGGGAGAGCTTACCAAATACTGTATCAGCCATTAAAGATTTGATGGGAAATAGTGAAGGAAGCATTGTTGGGGTTTTTTTATGTCAGTTTCATGGGATACATGGATAGGTAAAATGCAACTTAGTGAGCTTTTGCTCTATTGCTTGGTGATTCCAGACATACACTTTCCAGGATGGAAGGGTAGATTTGCATACATTTGTCTTTTTTACACAAAACAAACAGAGATTTCTTGCAGATATCAAACAAAACCTGTGTGAAATATATTCCTATGTCTGCCAAAACCAGCACTGTAATGTGTTGCTAGATGATGCTTGTCAGTGCTAACACAAGTCAAGGAAACCTCAACAAATGCACAGAAAGTAAATATGGAGGTGCCCTCCCTTGATAACAATTTCGTTTCACTGGGCTTTGAACTTCTTAGGAGAATCACAGAGTTACAGGATCACAGAATGTCAGGGGCTGGAAGGGACCTCCAAAGCTCATCCAGTCCAACCCCCCTGCCAGAGCAGCATCACCTAGACCAGATCACACAGGGAACACATCCAGGCAGGGTTTGAACATCTCCAGAAAGGGAGACTCCACAGCCCCCCTGGGCAGCCTGTTCCAGTGCTCTGTCACCCTCACAGGGAAAAAAATCCTCCTGATGTTTAAATGAAACTTCCTGTGCCTCAGCTTGCAACCAGTGCCCCTTGTGCTGTCCCTGGGCATCACCCAGCAGAGCCTGGCTCCAGCCTCCTGGCACTCACCCTGCACATATTGATAACCATTGCTGAGGTCACCTCTCAGCTCCTCCTCCCAGTAGCACAGCCCCAGCTCCCTCAGGCTCTCCTCCTAACAGAGCTGTTCCATTCCCTTCAGCATCTCCATAGCTCTGTGCTGGACTCTCTCAAGCAGTTTTAAGGCCCTCTTGAACTGAAGGGCCCAGAACTGGACACAGTACTCCAGATGTGGACTCAGCAGGGCAGAGCAGAGGGGCAGGAGAACCTCTCTCGACCTACTTACCACAGCCCTTCTAATCCACCCCAGAATGGCATTGCCCCTCCTGGCCATGAGAGCACATTGCTGGCTTATGCTCAACCTCCCATCAATTAGGACTCCCAAACCTTCTCCCCTTCACTGCCTTCCAACAGCTCAGTCCCCAAGCTATCTTGCTCTCTGGGGCTGTTCTTTCCCAGGTGCAAGACTCTGCACTTGCCCTGGATGAATTTCATGAAGTTTCTCCCTGCCCACCCCTCCAGCCTCTCCCAGTGTGGCTGAATGGCAGCACACCTGGTGTGGCAGCCACCGCACCCAGTTTGGTGTCATCAGCCTTCTAAGCAGTCAGTTCAGGGAAGACCTGCACTGATGATCTCTGATTTGCAGTATGACCAAACACTTGATCAAATCAGGACAGGTGTCCCAAGATGTGAACTTATCAATGGAAAGAAAATGCAGCAGGACAGTGTATCCCTGCTGGAATATTTGAGAAGGGGTAGAGAATCTTTTTGCCCCTCAGCTTTGTAAGACACAGCTGTAGGTCATTTCTCTGTGACATCAGAGAAGGTGATGTCTTACCTTCTGGCATAGAGACCATAAGGTGTAAGGTTTCAAAGAGACTGTGATTTCCTCCTCTGAATTTAAAGAGGAGGGCAGAGAAAACCCAGACTGGGAAGAGGAGAAAGGAGCAGGAGTTTTCACTGGTGAGGGTGGCATTTTTTCCTGCAGTGATGTAGGAAGCTGGAGCTACTCACAAATCACACCACTTGAAGAAATACGTGGTTTGTCACAGCTGATCATACAACTACTCTAACTTCTGCCTCCAGCTGTGCCCAATACCTGATGCTATGAGGAGGAGAAAGCAAATAACACATTTTAAGTCAGCCGAACGGAGTGAAACAATCAAAGCTGACTATTACAGCCCAGAGCACGGAGCTGGAATTCCCTTCTTCATCTCTGCTGCCAGAGTTCCAGCAGCTGAGTGCAAGATGACATTTTTTTGCACATTCAACCCTTCCTGTTGGAGTCAGTGAGAATGCTGAGTGCACATGAACTGCAATGATCATAAAATTAGCCAGACTTATTAAAAACCCACTCACAAGTGCTTAAAACTCCATGGCCATCTGTTGAAACGCAGTCCACAGGCCAGCTAGGGAAAACTGCACTGAACGACACCAAACCACTCCCAGACCCAACATCACTACCAGTGACAATCCAGGCCTTGCTCCTTCCAGTTGGAAAAGGGAAGCTTTTAAGCTACCCACAACTGCAGCAGGTACAAATGTCAAACAGGTTATGGAAGAGGGTCTGATGTCCTAAGATGCACTCTGAAGAATGTTTCTTTCAGTAACAGGTCAGCACAAATAGCCTCTGAGCCATCCTTCTTCAGAGAATCACAGAATCAAGCAGGTTGGAAGAGACCTCCAAGCTCAGCCAGTCCAACCTAGCACCCAGCCCTGTCCAAGCAACCAGACCATGGCACTAAGTGCCCCATTCCAGTCTTGTCTTGAACACCTCCAGGGACAGCTACTCCACCACCTCCCTGGGCAGCCCATTCCAGTGCCAATCACTCTCTCTGGCAAGAGCTTCCTCCTAACATCCAGCCTGAACCTGCCCTGGCACAACTTGAGACTGTGTCCCCTTGTTCTGTTGCTGCTTGCTTGGCAGAAGAGACCAACCCCACCTCTGCTGTGAGCACAGACTGAAAGAGTTGGGGCTGTGCAGTCTGCAGAAGAGGAGGCTCCCAGGTGACCTTCTTGTAGCCTTCCAACATCTGAAGGGGGCTACAAAAATGCTGGGAAGGACTTTTTAGGCTCTCATGTAGCGACAGCACTGGAGGGGAATGGAGCCAAGCTGGAGATGGGGAGGTTCAGCCTGGACGTGAGGAGGAAGTTGTTCAGTGTGAGAGTGGTGAGAGGCTGGAATGGGTTGCCCAGGGAAGTGGTTGAGGCCTCATGGCTGGAGGTGTTTCAGGCCAGGCTGGCTGAGGCTGTAGGCAGCCTGCTCTAGGATAGGGTGTCCCTGGGCATGGCAGTGGGGTTGGAACTGGCTGATCCTTGTGGTCCCTTCCAACCCTGACTGATTCTATGATTCTATGATTCTTTGTCAAGGCAAGTCAGGTCCTGCTCCCAGTGATACAAACTGAAGTTCTGTCTTTAAATTCAGCTAGTGGGAATGGAGCCATTTTAGGTTGTTCACAGAATGTTGCTCACAGAATTAACCACGTTGGAAAAGACCTTCAAGATCATTGAGTCCAACCTATCACCCAACACCTTCTAATTAACTGAACCATGCCACCAGCTGCCTCATCCAGCCTCTTTTTAAACACCTCCTGGATGGTGACTCCAGCAGCTCCCTGGGCAGCTCCTTCCAATGCCAGTCACTCTTGCCGTGGAATTCTGGAGTTTCACTCCAGCATAGAATCCTACAGCCTATATTTTAACAGACACAAATGCACCCTCTCCACTAGTTCCCCAAACACCTTTTCTCCTGTATAGATTTACTATCTGATGGTGATCAGCTTCATATACATGAAAACCAATGACCTAGGAGCTGAAGAGCTTTACCGGCTTAACGTTTCCTCAGGCTACATGCAAGGACTACTGAAGTCGAAAACAAATGGAAAACAAGAAATACAAGATCATGAAACTGATTAAATAGGGCAATCTGTTTGTGTTTAAGTAGGCTCAGCAACCTCCTAGGAATAGCTAAGCAGATTCCCCATTGGGAAGGCAGGGAAGAACACAGCCAATTAATGACAGAAGTCACAAGAGAGGTGGGGAGCTGAAATATCAACTGTAAAAGTACTGACAAAGTTTTAAGGGGTCATAAAAACATCAAGATGCTAAGGTGCTCATGGTATTATTAATAACACCCAGATTAAAAATGGGCAATCATGGTAAACATCAAAAGCAAGTTGCATGTGACACGTGGAAGGTGGCTACAATGGAAATCTTCAGGCATGCAAATGAACATTTCCAGATTCGAGCAAGGTTTGGGCACAGTGCGGATATTAGCCTGAAGGCTTCAAACTTGAGGCACACAGCCACAGCCTTGTATGCATGTTTGTTGTGAGACAATATTGCATGCATCCACTGAGAAAAGGCTGTTCCCTCTAGTCTGGAGTTGTCACAGAATCATAGAACCAGCCAGGTTGGAACAGACCTCCAAGCTCAGTCAGTCCAACCTAGCATCCAGTGCTGGCCAATCAACCAGACCATGGCACTAAGTGCCTCAGCCAGACTTTGCTTGAACACCTCCAGGGATGGCGACTCCACCACCTCCCTGGGCAGCCCATTCCAATGCCAATCACTCTATCTGCCAACAACTTCCTCCTAACATCCAGCCTAGACCTCCCCTGGCACAGCTTGAGACTGTGTCTCCTTGTTCTGTTGCTGGCTGCCTGGCAGAAGAGACTCTTAGTTAAACTGTCACACTGCACAGTCAACTTAATGCAACACATCCTGGTTTGGTTTGGTACTTGCACTCAGAGAGCAAACAAAATTAAGAGTGCAGAGCAGTACAGCAATAAGTCCATTTTTATCCCCTACAACGCTGCTATAAGGATGCACAGGGGGCTGGAGCACCTCTCCTATGAGGAGGGACTGAGGGAGTTGGGGCTGTTCAGTCTGGAGAGGAGAAGGCTCCCAGGTGACCTTATTGTGACCTTTCGGTAACTGAAGGGGGCTACATGAAAGCTGGAGAGGGACTTTTTAGGCTGTCAGGGAGTGACAGGACTGGGAGGAATGGAAGAAAGTTGGAAATGGGGAGATTCAGAGTGGATATTCGAAGAAGTTGTTCAACATGAGAGTGGTGAGAAGCTGGAATGGGTTGCCCAGGGAGGTGGCTGAGGCCCCATGGCTGGAGGTGTTTAAGGCCAGGCTGGCTGAGGCTGTGGGCAGCCTGCTCTAGGGTAGGGTGTCCCTGGGCATGGCAGAGGGTTGGAACTGGCTGATTCTTGTGGTCCCTTCCAACCCTGACTGATTCTATGATTCTGTGATTCTAGAATAATCTGAATCCTGTTCTGTGCTGCAGCAAACATATTCACCAGCCAGCTAAAAAAAAAAATCTATCTGTTTATGATATGCCTAATGGAGCCATTTTGGTTTATCAGTTAAATATGTACTCATCATTTTTTAAAAGGAATATTATTTACCCAGAGGGCCAGAACAGTCTCTAAAAGAGCTTTTCCAGTCCATCATGTAAATATGTATTTAGGACAAGTGCTGTGTGTACAGTATTAAAAAAAAGAAAAAAAAACCAGAAAACCCCTCTGAAAATCCCTTTGAAAAGTTATTACACATGGCCACTGCTCCAGCAAAGTTTAAATATTCATATCTCAGCTGTTTCCTTGTTCAGATTTCTCAATTTGATTTGAATATATTGTGGGTGAAGTGCTCTGTAAAAACCTCCTTTGTTGAATGCTAATAGGCTTGGGTCACAAAGGACTCCTCATGCATGCCAAACTACATATGTGCTTAAATCTTTACCATAGCAGGGATTTTGTTTGCTTAGTCTAACTTAAATACCACATTCAGGTGCAAGGAGTTGGCTTCCTTACACACACACAAGGCAGTAGAGCTGATTTCTCTCTCTCACATCTGTCTCTTCCTTCCATTTTCACTTTGTGAATTGCACAATGTTTCTCTGTTATTTGGACACAGGAGGTTACTCTTCCCTTCTACTCAGCACTGCTCAGGCCACACCTTGAGTGCTGTGTCCAGTTCTGGGCTCCTCAGTTCAAGAGAGATGTTGAGGTGCTGGAAGGTGTCCAAAGAAGGGGGCAGCAAGGCCCCAGCCCTGTGAGGAGAGGCTGAGGGAGCTGGGGGTGTGCAGCCTGCAGAAGAGGAGGCTCAGGGCAGAGCTCATTGCTGTCTGCAGCTACCTGAAGGGAGGCTGTAGCCAGGTGGGGTTGGGCTCTTCTGTCAGGCAAGCAGCAACAGAAGTTATGCCAGGGCAGGTTTAGGCTGGATGTTAGGAGGAAGCTGTTGCCAGAGAGAGTGATTGGCATTGGAAAGGGCTGCCCAGGGAGGTGGTGGAGTCGCCATCCCTGGAGGTGTTGAAGCCAAGCCTGGCTGGGGCACTTAGTGTCACGGTCTGGTTGATTGTCTAGGGCTGGATGCTAGGCTGGACTGGCTGATCTGGGAGGTCTGTTCCAACCTGGCTGGCTCTATGATTCTATGGTTCTGTGAGTCTATCAGTCATTTATAAATAGTGTCACCCTTTCACCACCTCAGGATTGAGCTCCAAAGTCAGGCAGAGCTGGGCTGGACTAGCGACATGAGAAGCTCAAGACGTCAGAGAAAATAGACCCATCAGAAAATTCTAGGGCTTTTTGACATTGAGTTTTTTTACTCAGCTCTTTCTCTCCTATCTTGGCTAATTCTATAATCAATACAAATAAATTTCCCTCAGCCAAGCGTAGTCCAAACCCGTGGAACCAACTGCTGCAAGAGGTCATCCAGTCAGATACTCCAGTTAGGTTTTCAAAGAGGGCTGAATACATTTTATGCCCAAACAACATCTGTACAGTCATCCAAGCTAAGATAATGGTGATGAAATTTCATGCTTGAGTGTGTAAAATGATTGCTACATCACTCAGAAAGGATTTTTTTCCTTCCCAGGTAGAGGATTACACAATTGAGAAGATGCATTATGAAGAGGCCTCTGAGCGTGGATTCTTTTTTACCTTTCTCCAAAGAGTGAAAGATCAGCTCACGAACCTCACAGAATAATAACTTAGCCTTCTACTTCTCTTCTTAAATATAATGAAGCTCTTAAATGAGATGTTTCATTTCAGAGCCTCCAAGTTTCTTTCATTCTCTCCATGCTAACTGATCTCACGTGCAGGTAAAAGAAGTGAAGCAAATCTCGTCAGCTGTCAAGGTTACTAATTGACCCTCCTGACCCCAGCAGGTGAGAGATGGTGAGTGTGTGCACAAGTGCAGGCAGTCCTGCCCCTGAAATGCAACAGCTGGCTGCATTCCCCATGAAACCTGCCTTTATTCTCCATTTGGCTTAGTTCAGTTGAAAAACAAAACCCCCAAGCTAAACTAACAACCACACAAAAAAAACATGGAATCACAGAATCAGAGAATCAAGCAGGTTGGAAGAGACCCCCAAGCTCATCCAGTCCAACCTAGCACCCAGCCCTAGCCAGTAAACCAGACCATGGCTCTAAGTGCCCCAGCCAGGCTTTGCTTCAACACCTAAATTGACCTTCCTTTGGTAATCAACAACCTAATGGTAATTTTGCCCATTCTTCCCTGTTTTCAGTAGCTGAATTTGGTCCCTAGACTTTAATCAAAGATGGATTTAGAGACAGCCTATACATCTAGCTAAAGATTTCTGTGATATCTTACAGTACCTTTAATTCACAGTAAGTGAGGGAGGAAACTGTGGGGTGGAACGACTGCTGCAACACTTACAACCTCATTACCACATATCCCCACTTCACCCTGACAGCTCCCAGCCCAACCATTATTGTCCTGCCTCTACTTTCGGTGGGACTTTGAAAAGAAAAGGTTCAAAGAGCAAGACTTTCATGCTCCCCTCTTCCATGTGAAACACTTTCAACTCCTGATTTCAAAGTGCCCCTTGCTCGCTGTTCAAAGGGCTGTGGACATGTAGGGGGTGAGATAGGAGTAAAAGGTTGCACTACAAAGCTTGCTGCAGTTAGAGCAATACCCAGCTCGGCGACACGAACGGTAATATAGACTCGAGTACCTATCAATAAAACTGCCAAGATATGAAAGGAGCCTCAGAAAAATTCTAATGGCCTTTATCTGCCACATCCCTCTCCCACGCTGGCACTGCATTGTTATTGGTTTGGATAAAAGCTTAATTGATAGTCTGAAGTGCTGCCTCTTTTCCCTCTGTGGCGGCTATGGCCAGGGGACTGCAGAAGCAGGAGCGAAACCCAAACCCCAAATAAGTTAGCTAAGAATACCTAAAGAAGTTCCTACCAGCATCTGAAAAACCTGCCTGGCTCTCGTTGAGTATTCATCTGCCTCCCTTTCTCTCTCTGTATCCTTTTCATCTGCCTGCCCACAAGATTTGGAACACCATTAATTGGTCCTCAGGGAGGCTGACAGGCCTGTGCTTTTATGACTTGATTCTTTGTATTGTACACATGTGGGCATCTCTCAGGAGATAAACAAAGGGAAAACGTGCTGAAAAGGGGGGCAGCATTTGTATAAGACTAAATGCAGAACAAACCACCTCCTCAATTTACTGCTAATATCCTAAATTGCATGAATAAATCCACCCCCCCGCCCAGCTTCCCTCTCCCCCACATCTGCTTCTCTTAATCTGCTTTTCCTGATCGCTACAGGCTTGTCTTCTGAGGAATTCTACCTCCCATTTCAAATCAAACAGTCTTACTCTACTTTTTGCACTCCCCCCACCCCTTCTTCCTCCCCCTTGCCGACAAAAGAGTGAGGTGGTCTTCTGGGAAGATAAAAAGAATAGTTGATCATAAGAACTAACCTGGAGCCAACACCTTGGTTCTTTCGTCCCTTCAGCACTTTCTAAACCCTAAGTACCTGCAGCTAATTCTCATGGCTTCCAGCCTTGGTCTTGCATTTGCTGAGAGTGAGAGACTGTTTTGGCACAGCTCAGGAGAAGAACAAGCCTAAGACAATCAGGCACATCCAGGCAGAAGGGCAGACTGTGTGCTTGTGGGGAAAGCAGTCCGTGTTAGGCAGAGGGAACTCTAATTAAACAAGCACCTGCTAGCAGCCTTCGTTGCTGACCAACAACGTGCCAGGGCTTGCACTCAAGTTTTGTGTTCAGCAGAGAAATGGGCACAGCACACTTAACCCAGGGCCAGACAGCTGCAAAGGACTTCTGGACTGTGCCCTCCTGGCTTTGAGTTTGAAAGAGAGGCAACAAGGCTTTATCATAGAATCACAGAATCAAGCGGGTTGGAAGAGACCTCCAAGCTCATCCAGCCCAACTGAGCACCCTCACTGCTGTCTACAGCTACCTGAAGGGAGGCTGTAGCAAACCAGGTGGGGTTGGGCTCTTCTGCCAGGCAAGCAGCAACAGAAGAAGGGGACACAGTGTAAAGTTATGCCAGAGCAGGTCTAGGCTGGATGTCAGGAGGAAGTTGTTGGCAGAGAGAGTGATTGGCATTGGAATGGGCTGCCCAGGGAGGTGGTGGAGTCGCCATCCCTGGAGGTGTTGACACAAAGCCTGGCTGGGGCACTTAGTGCCATGGTCTGGTTGATTGTCTAGGGTTGGGTGCTAGGTTGGGCTGGCTGAGCTTGGAGGTCCCTTCCAACCTGGTTGATTCTATGACTCTCTGACTCTACATGGCATGGAGTCATGATTTAAACTTTATTTATTTATTTCCCCAGAGGATATCCTCTGCAAGCAGACTTCTGCAGGGAAGCAAGAAAGGCCACAGTGAGCACCTTACATGTGTCATTTCTTGTTCTTCCACCCTTTTACTGAAGCACAGTGATTCCTACCTGGCTTTCATACCACCCAGAGCAGCAGGATTTTCAGTGTGGGTTGGAGAATCTGCTTTAGAGCCTGCGTCGTTTACCTCATGTTGATTACCCTGTGTGGAACAGGCAATGGTATACAAATTAATTAATCTGTGGCTGCCTTGCCTGTCTGTGCTAATACACTTGTGCTGGTTAGACCTTTGAAAATCTTGTGACACAATTTTTGCAATCACTGCCAGCAATGTTCTGTGTCTGGCAGAAATAGGTATTTAAATGACAGGCAGAGGTCTGATTCCATCCCAGGGCATAAAGACAACTGTAATGGGAAAAATTCCTTGGAGAGAAGTGCAGCTCTGCAAATCAGCCTGAGAAGAGTCTGCAGTCAAGAAGGGCACATTTAGAATCATAGAATAAACCACACTGGAAGAGACCTCCAAGCTCACCCAGTCCAACCTAGCACCCAGCCCTTCAGGTAGTTGCAGCCAGCAATGAGGTCTGCCCTGAGCCTCCTCTTCTGCAGGCTGCACACCCCCAGCTCCCTCAGCCTCTCCTCACAGGGCTGTGCTCCAGGCCCCTCCACAGCCTTGCTGCCCTTCTCTGGACACCTTCCAGCACCTCAACATCTCTTGAATTGAGGAGCCCAGAACTGGACACAGCACTCAAGCTGTGGTCTGAGCAATGCTGGGCACAGGGGCAGAAGAACCTCCCTTGTCCTGCTGCCCACACTGCTCCTGAACCAGCCCAGGATGCCATTGGCTCTGCTGCTCACCTGAGCACTCTGGTGCCTCATCTTCAGCTCCTCTCTACCAGCACCCCCAGCTCCTTCTCTGCCTGGCTGCTCTCAGCCACTCTGTCCCCAGCCTGCAGTGCTGCTTGGTGTTGTTGTGGCCAAAGTGTAGAACCCTGCACTCGGCCTTGCTGAATCTCATCCCTTTGTCCTCTGCCCACCCATCCAGCCTGGCCAGATCCCCCTGCAGGGCTCTTCTACCCTCCAACAGCTGCTCCTAGCTTGGTGTCATCTGCAAACTTACTGATGCTGGACTCAATCCCCTTGTCCAGATCATCAATAAAGATATTGAACAGTACAGGTGGAGGAGAGCTAAGGAAGGCAACAAGCTGCAGCATTTTGGTTTTGGATCTCTCTCACTATATTAACTTGAAAACTGCAGGGCAGTGTGAAGGGCCCCGTGTGTTAATATGGCTACATGAAATACTGTCACTATTAATTCCCTCCAGTTTCCTTGGAAATGAGCTGAGCAACCACTACTAAGCAAGGCTTCTATAAAAGAGAAGTCACAATTTAAATCTACTTAGCCCTGACAGCACTGCTGCTATGTGCAATGACACCAGTGCAGTCTGCCCACCACCAGCCATCAGCCGCCACTGCGAGGAGCAGTGCTCCTTTCTGCTGCCGTGAGGAGCAAAGCACTGCCGCTCCAACACCCACAAGCTGCTGGGATTATCTGCAGATCCAGACCTCCAGCAGCCCTTTCCCATCAGAGGTATGCGGTGAGGAGGACAGGCGAGAGGAGCTCAGCCTAGCTCTGACCCATTCACAGGACCTACCTCACTTTCCTTCCGAGAGCTAGGACTGGACCGGGAATGCCAGCTTGGATCCTAGTGCTGCCCAACACTTCTCTGGAGCCCAGTCTGAGATCTGTGGGTCAAGAGAGACCTAGAGAAAAGGCAGGGTTCAGTTTTACATGCTGGCCATGCTTCTTAGCCACACTTCTCTGGGCATCAGAAAACAGCCATGCACCTGCGTGCTGCTCTGAGCCTAGCTGGGGTGTTCTGGGGAGAAGAATGAGATCACAGGCTGTGAAAAGGAAACACCGGGGATGCCTACTTCCCTCATAGGCTTGCTGAGATGGATAACAACAAGAACATAAATATAGATGAGTCTCTCTGGGCTTTGGGCTGCACTTTTCTCTCTAACCTAACCAAACCTAACCTGCCATCTTGTGTGACTAATCCATCTGCTTCCTAAACCCCCTGGCCGACCTTCCAAGCGTAAGGCAAAGTCTGAGGTAAGGTAGAGGGGTGGGAGGAAGGTGGAAGGGTGGTTGGGAGCCCCTGCTGGGGACTCTGATTTCTGGGAGGGCTGTTGTGTTTCTGTGTTACTTTTTAACTTGTCTATTTCTGTGTATATTGTAACTATCTGACTGTATCTTGTGCTAAGCTTCATTCGATTTCCAGATGGGCTGAGCCTAGTCTGGGTGATTTTCTTCACTGGGGGGAGCAGGGCAAGGAACACCCAAATCATCACAGCCTTCATACATGACCAAGAGATCATTTAAATACAGTTATTTAGCACTGGAATCATGGAATCATAGAATGGTTTAGGTTGGAAGGGACCTCAAGGATCATCCAGCCCCAACCCCCGCTGTAGGCAGGGACACCTCCCACTAGAGCAGGCTGCTCAAGGCCTCATCCAATCTGGCCCTAACAGCCTCCAGGGAGGAAGTATCCACAACCTCCCTGGGCAACCTGTGCCAGTGTCTCACCACCTTCACTGTAAAGAACTTCCTCCTAACGTCTAGTCTGAATCTCCCCTCTGCCAGCTCAAACCCATTCCCCCTCATCCTGTCATTACAAAACCTTATCAATAGTCCCTCCCCAGCCTTTCTCTAGGCCCCCTTCAGCTACTGGAAGGCCAAATGCAGGCCCAGAAGTCAGTGCCTGGAGCCTGGCTTCAGAGCTGCTGTGCCGCTTTAGGTGAGCGCAGGACAGGCAGCACAGCTTCTCCTTTTAGTGCTTAAGAATACATCGTTGCACTAAAACAGTCACTTTTCAACCTCAGCTGAAAATGCCCTTTGGGGATCCTCAGCCTATGGATAGTTACACTGAAAATCAATTCTTTTGACATTCAGATCTTTCTTTTGGAGAGCTTTATTTGCTCTACTAACCATTTTAAGCCTCTCTGGCACCTTCTTACTCACCGTAACTGCTGTGCTTGGTATCCAGCTCCTAAGTGTTAGCTGATTTCAGTATCCCACACATTGTGTGGCCTTTTAAATTATGTAGGATTGCTTCATCAGTCTCATGGTTTGTGCTGCTGTTAAACCTCTCTTGCAGGAACCTGAGTGGTGATGGAGAGTGTAGGGCTTTAGGGATTCAGGGTGCTGGGTCCCCATCTCTTCTGGAGTCCGCTCCCACCGCAGCTGTTCTCGCCAAGCCATCAAGTACCTTCCAAAGGCACTTTCTTGGGCAGTGGTGACAAAAGAGGTGTGAGGATCAGCTGGCAGGTCCAGCTCTGCTGGGAATAAGCAGGGAAAATTATCCAAGGGAAAATTAAACTAGCAAAATGATGACTTTGAGACAGTTGATGGGCTAAGAGTGGCTGTGGAACATCACTCACAGTGGATGGGCTAAGAGTGGCTGTGGAACGTCACTCACGAGGCAAAAAGCAGGTATAAAATGCAGGTATAAACTGCAGGTACTGCTTACTTGTAAGAAGACATAGGAAATATAATGGAATTTTTCCTTAGGGAGAGGCTCTGGAGCTGAAGTGATGGTAGCTGACTTTGGAAGGGAAAGTCATCTCCAATAACTCTATTTTGCAGCCATTTTGGCTGCAGGTTTTGCCACAGAGTCAGGAGAATAATTCAGTTCTTTCAGTTCAGTTCAATGTTTTTTCCACTGAACTTATTTTTCCATTGACTTTTTATTTCTCCTTCTTTTTTGTGTGGTTTTTTTTTTCCTTTTTTTTTTTTTTTTGGAGATTTTTATCTAAGGTGAAAAACTGTGATTTAAACAAAATAGACAATGGAAATATCTATAGGCACTTCTGATTCCTGAAAATGTTATTATGATTACTGGTATGATATTAATAGCATATAGTAATAGTAATCATAATAGTAATTCTGGGCTCCTCAATTCAAGAGAGATGTTGAGGTGCTGGAAGGTGTCCAGAGGAGGGCATGGTGAGGGGCCTGGAGCACAGCCCTGTGAGGAGAGGCTGGGGGAGCTGGGGGTGTGCAGCCTGCAGAAGAGGAGGCTCAGGGCAGAGCTCATTGCTGTCTGCAGCTCTCTGAAGGGAGGCTGTAGCAAACCAGGTGGGGTTGGGCTCCTCTGCCAGGCAACCAGCAACAGAACAAGGGGACACAGTGTGAAGCTGTGCCAGGGCAGGTCTAGGCTGGATGTCAGGAGGAAGTTGTTGGCAGAGAGAGTGATTGGCATTGGAATGGGCTGCCCAGGGAGGTGGTGGAGTCTCCGTCCCTGCAAGTGTTGAAGCCAAGCCTGGCTGGGGCACTTAGTGCCATGGTCTGGTTGACTGGACAGGGCTGGGTGCTAGGTTGGGCTGGATGAGCTCGGAGGTCTCTTCCAACCTGCTTGATTCTATGCCCCTGTTCTATGTCTTGTTCTATTCTATCAGAATAATAATAATAACAGCAACAACAACAACCACCACCACCACCACCACAATGTCAACTTAGATATTTCATATGCTAAATTAAATATTATTTTTAAAAGCAGACCCTGGGTGTTTTTTTTTTATTTATCTTTAATATTGAAAGTTCTCTTAGAATAAATTTACTCCTCTCAAGAAGTTGCTTCCCAGAACCACATTCCCTCTGCATATTCTAATTTCATTTGCAAGTTTGCTGAGCCTCTTACCTAGAGCAGTAAAAATGTGGTTAGTTTTCTAGAGTCGCTGAATTGCTGCAACGCTCTGAAATGGATCAGTCCTAGGCCCTAGGAACTAATGCATCAACCAGCAGCTGTCTCGAGGCTTCCTGGGCAGACAATTTTCTCATTCAGGTGGAGTGTCATCAGCAAGGGAAAAAACCAAATGAAGCCCTTGTTTTGGAAGGTATGTTTGACACAGCAAACCTTTTGATTTGCTTGCTTGTGCACTTCTTTTCCCAGACTGGTCCAATCACTGCAGATCACAGGTCAGTATCCACAGCACAATTAAAACAACTACACTTTAAATATAGTTGTTTTTTCCCCCTAGTTCATTTTCAAATGTTTTACTGTGACCTTCTTCCCTGTTGCCTTCACTACTCTAACTTTTGGCTGAAGTGCCTTTAAGTTGGGGAAGTTACATCAGCAGTATCACCTACTCTGAAATCACCTCGTTCTGCCCTGATTTATACCCCATGAAATCCTACTGCCCTCAGGGGGGTTCTGCAAAGTGTAAGGTTGGGCTGAGTTTGATCCAGAATGTTAAATACTGGAGCATCAAAGTTATAGGTTTATTGCAATTATTATTGGTCCCTGCTGGTTATTTACTTATGCTGTATCTCAGCTACCATTAAATTCTATGCTACAAGCTGTGTGGGGAAAAATAAAAGCACAAATAGCAAGTGAGAGGATTGATTTGGAATGAGCTTGAACCTCTTTTTATACCCTAAGAACACTGGTGGAAGTGAAGGGATTTGTCATTGCTCCCTAAAAAGCAACCTGGGAGTTAGAGTTGTCCTAAAAAGCTGCACTGAAAACTAAGGCAGCTGAGTTGCTGGTGCCCAGTGGCACAACTTTCTCTCTTTCAGAGGCTGGGGTGGGCACTGGGACCTCTGCAGATCTCTCTGATGTGCCTCATTCACTCATCAAGCTCTTCAGAAGGACAGAAGCTGCCTCATCCACTTCCCCAAATTCACCAAATGAACACCAACTGTTCTGTTTCCTTTATGAGTCTTAGCAAGGTCTTTCTGAAGTCTAAGACGTAATTCTTGGTCAGGTATCAGGGAAGTATGTCAGGAAAAGGGCTTCATCCACACTTTTGGCTTTTGCCCACAGCCTCAGCCAGCCTGGCCTTAAACACCTCCAGCCATGGGGCCTCAACCACCTCCCTGGGCAACCCATTCCAGCCTCTCACCACTCTCATGCTCAACAACTTCCTCCTCACCTCCAGTCTGAACCTACTCACCTCCAGCTTTGCTCCATTCCCCCCAGTCCTGTCACTATCTGATATCCTAGGACATCCTAGGAGTCCCCAGGAGGGGTTCCCAACCGCCCTTCCACCTCTCTACCTTATCCCAGAGTTTGCCTCACATGCAAGGTGAGTTTGGAGGATTGGCAAGGCAGGTTAGAAGCAGAAGGATGAGTTGCACAGAAGCAGCACAGACACACACACATCTATGTTTGTGTTCTTGACTTTATACACCTCAGCAAGCCTATGAGTGAAGTAGACAGCACCTTTGTTTCCTTTTCACAGCCTATCTAATTTTTCTCACTAAAATATTCCAATTAGCCTCAAACCAGCACAGTTCCCTTCGAGATTTTCTGGTCAGCAACATGGCAAAAAAAAAAGTGTATGTCAAGTGTTTGTTTTGTTTCTCCTATAAAGCTGGACTGGGGGGGATGGAGCAAAGCTGGAGGGGGGGAGGGTCAGACTGGACCCTTGAGCATGAGAGTGGTGAGAGCCTGGAATGGGGTTGCCCAGTAAGGTGGTTGAGGCCCCATGCCTGGAGGTGCTTAAGCCCAGGCTGGCTAAGGCTGTGGCCAGCCTGACCTAGGGTAGAGTGTCCCTGTTCATGGCAGGGGGCTTGGAACTGGCTGATCCTTGTGGTCCCTTCCAACCCTGACTGATTCTATGACTCTTTTACCGGTCAGCAAAACAGTCTCCTCCTTCTTATGGCACTCACTAATCAATCTAGCCTGGCTCACAAGAGTCAGCAACCACTGTAACAACTTATGGGGAAATGATAATGCTTCCTAAGCACTTCCATAGAAACAAATTTCATGTGTGTGGGGGTGGATGGTGGGAGGAGAATAACCTTGGGAAAACCACAATTATAAACAGCTGCAGCATGCATTAAATGTAATTATGATTGATTCCTATAAATAATTCTTTGTGTAAATTTCCACTTAAGGTGGATTTGCTGTTCAGGTGCAATGGACATTTCTGCATTAAGTGATTATGTCTTTTTTCATTGTTATTAAAAACACAGATTCTGTTCACTTGGGAGTGGCGATGGGAGAAGGAGGCTTACTGTGCCAGCGTGAACTGCTGCAAACCTGGACTCACAGTTCATGGTTTAGCAGCCTGGATGTGCTAAAGCTCTTTGTGCTTGAACTACAAAGAGGGATTAAAATGACAAAATGTGCACCATCCAAAGTTACAGTCAGCAAAACCTCTTGTACTGTTTCAGAAAGATAATAAACATGCAGCAATAGACAGTACCTGATCAACCACTGTGCAGCAGCTGAATACAGCAATGGGACTTGACATTAGTTCTGTTGAATGGAGCAAGTGCTGAGCACCTCAGTTCCTCTTATGCACAACCTCCCTGGGCAACCTGTGCCAGTGTCTCACCACCCGCACTGGGTGAAGCAAAGAACTTCTTCCTAACATCCAGTTTCAGTCTCCCCTCTGCCAGTTCAAACCCATTCCTCCTCATCCTCTCATTACCAGACCTTGTCAATAGTCCCTCCCCAGCCTTCCTGTATCCCCCTTCAGATACTGGAAGGCCACTCCCAGGTCTCCTCCAAGCCCTCCCTTCTCCAGGCCTCAGAGCCCCAACTCACTCATCCTGTCCTCATAGCAGAGCTGCTGCAGCCCTCTGAGCACCTTCGTGGCTCTCCTCTGGACTCACTCCATTGTTGGTAGTTCAGCAGCTTTCAGTTCTGCATGCAAGGGAAGAAAAAGCATTATTTGCTCCAAAGTTACAGCAAACTAACAGGGAGAGCTCTGCTGTCATTTGGGTTGCATTTGGTACACGGCATACTGTTAAAATGCTGTTAGGACTCCACAGAACACTGATGATAAGCTTGCAGGCTTTTCAAACAGCAGCAGCAGCAACAACAAAAAATAAAGGTAATACTTGTTAAACCTCCACATCCTCATTTTTCAAGCCATGCTTTCAAGCTTGCACCACAATACTTTGTGAATAGGCCTTTCCATGCTTGCCCCTCATTTGAGTAGAGAACAGGTGCAGTACAAAAGATAGAGAGGCAGCAGCTCTATTTAGCCTTTTGACCATAAAGATATTCCTTTATTATTCTTTCCCCCCACCCCCCTTATGATTGGACTGAAAGAACTTATTTAAAGCTTCCATCACCCTTTTAATGTGCCAAAAAAAAAAAAAATCCCCCCCCTCAGTCAACAGGGGCTGCATATTTTCAGCTAAAAAACATCCTTGCATCAATCACACAAATATACATTAGCAAGAAGGAAACACATTAAGACTCATTTTCCTTTTTCCTGTGCCAGGTCGCTTCTCTGGCACTCTGTATCAGAATGAAAGTAATCTATCTCTCAAAACAAAATATTAAAGAACAAAATATGACTGTGTGAGATGCACTGCTGCAGAATACACTCAGATTGCCATAAAATGTCTGCAGGGTTTTTGCACATTAAAATTTCCCTCACTGTTTATGGAAATAGGTCATTATGCACATTTCTAATAGAGAGCAATTTGTTGCTTTTAAAGTAGCTTTCATACTAATAGTTGTGAATAAACACATTTATCAGGCACCCTAAATATAAACAATGTACAGACTGGCCAGCATCGTGCTGCTCACACACAGAGCAGAAGTGGACTAAAGATGGCTCGGGACAGAGTGGCTGAGAGCAGCCAGGCAGAGAGGGACCTGGGGGCACTGGTAGATAGTAGTTGAACACGAGCCAGCAGTGTGCCAAGGTGGGCAGGAAAGCCAATGGCATTCTGGCCTAGGTCAGGAGCAGTGTGGCCAGCAGGACAAAGGAGGTTATTCTGCCCCTGTGCTCAGCACTGCTCAGGCCACACCTTGAGTGCTGTGTCCAGTTCTGGGCTCCTCAATTCAAGAGAAATGTTGTGGGAGAATCAACAAGGTTGGAAGAGACCTCCAAGCTCATCCAGCCCAACCTAGCACCCAGCCCTGTCCAAGCAACCAGACCATGGCACTAAGTGCCCCAGCCAGGCTTGGCTTCAACACCTCCAGGGATGGCGACTCCACCACCTCCCTGGGCAGCCCATTCCAATGCCAATCACTCTCTCTGCCAACAACTTCCTCCTAACATCCAGCCTAGGCCTCCCCTGGCACAGCTTGAGGCTGTGTCCCCTTCTTCTGTTGCTGCTTGCCTGGCAGCAGAGCCCAACCCCACCTGGCTACAGCCTCCCTTCAGGGAGCTGTAGACAGCAATGAGGTCTGCCCTGAGCCTCCTCTTCTGCAGGCTGCACACCCCCAGCTCCCTCAGCCTCTCCTCACAGGGCTGTGCTCCAGGCCCCTCCCCAGCCTTGCTGCCCTTCTCTCAACACCTTCCAGCACCTCAACATCTCTCTTGAATTGAGGAGCCCAGAACTGGACACAGCACTCAAGCTGTGGCCTGAGCAGTGTTGAGCACAGGGGCAGAATAATCTCCCTTGTTCCTACTGGCCACACTGCTCCTGAGCCAGGCCAGCATGCCATTGGCTCTGCTGCCCACCTGGGCACACTGCTGGCTCACTGCTGGGGTCCACCCTAACCCGGGACTGTATCACTGAATGCAATGCCTCAAGTCCTGCCTGTTTCCACACAGCTCGGCCAGAGCTGGCAAGGCTCTCCCTGTATTTAACGGACATGAGAGTAAGGGTAAGGACGTCTCAGCAGACCTGTCCCCTGCAGCCAAAGCTGCAGTATCCAATCCTGCAAGCTCAGTCCTTGAAAGGCTTCCTCAGTGTCTAAAAAGCAGCCTTGTACGGTGCAAAGCATCAACGGTAGCACATTGTGCTCGTATGGTATCAGCACTGGGTTTGGAACTCTGCACATCCCATTATCAGCACTCTGAAACAATTAAAACATGATAACAACTATTGCAATTTTACTTGACTTCTGAGAAGGAAGGAAAAATAAAAGATACAGCCAGGTAATTACATTGTGTAGCTTATGATAGTGCAGGCAGCAACAAGATACCAGCTGAAAGCTGACAGACTCACCGAGGAACAGCTTCCAGTGTATTTACACAGGTGGCTCCCTTAACTCTCTTAAAAATCACACTTACACAACAGACCAGATCATCTGGAAAGTGGAAGTGGAAGGAGCTGCTTTAGGAAGCTGTGTCAGTTCCTGTGGCCCTTTGCTTGTTTGTCAGTAGAAATGAAGAAAATGTAAACCATCTCTCCAATTATTTCACTTAATATACAAGCATTAGTCACTCAAATTCCTAATTAAGAGACAACATGCCCTGTCAGGCATCTGCATGGGCTACTGAACATTGCCTAGATTGTTCCATAATTATCCCAGCTTAATAGCTCTAGAAATGTAAGCAATGTGCATCCATTGAGGAAATGCACTGCTTATCACACGAGGAGGAACAGCACACAGAACATGCTCTGCCACCGTCCATTTCTGCTGCAAGCTTTTAGTGCAACACGGTTTAATTAAGCAGGCAGCCTCAGCTTAGCAGCTGGCATCTATTGGTGAGGAGTAGATATAACCCACGTACCAAAATCTGTGTCCAGACCAGATTTAAATGTGTGAAACTCAACTGCTGCAAGCTCTCCATCTCAGACCCCAGTGCCAGGCATCAAAAGCAGCCTCAGCTTAGCAGCTGGCTTCTGGTGGTGAGGAGGAGGCGTAACCCACATACCAAAATGTATGTCCAGACCAGATTTAAATGTGTGAAACTCAACTGCTGCAAGCTCTGAATCTCAGACCCCAGTGCCAGGCACCAAAAGCAGCCTCGGCTTAGTAGCTGGCTTCTGTTGGTGAGGAGGAGACATAACCCACATACCAAAATGTGTGTCCAGACCAGATTTAAATGTGTGAAACTCAACTGCTGCAAGCTCTCCATCTCAGACCCCAGTGCCAGGCACCAAAAGCAGCCTCAGCTTAGTAGCTGGCTTCTGTTGGTGAGGAGGAGACGTAACCCACATACCAAAATGTGTGTCCAGACCAGATTTAACTGTGTGAAACTCAACTGCTGCAAGCTCTAAATCTCAGACCCCAGTGCCAGGCACCAAAAGCAGCCTCAGCTTGGTAGCTGGCTTCTGTTGGTGAGGAGGAGACGTAACCCACATACCAAAATGTGTGTCCAGACCAGATTTAAATGTGCGAAACTCAACTGCTGCAAGCTCTCCATCTCAGACCCCAGTGCCAGGCACCAAAACAGTCAAGAGAAAGCACCTACAGAAACATGTATTTGTACTGATTTCAGCATGCCATTTCTAAGCCTCTTTTGTCAAAATCCATCACCAGCCCCTCCTCATCCAAAGGAAACAAAATTCAGCCTCCTCTGGGGCAGTGGTGTTGTCAAGGTAACAGCCTTTTTTTGCCATCTTCTAGGGTTTGCATCGTCAGGACATGTGTTGTGATTTCCTTCCTGTCAAGCCCGCTGGCTACGGTTCAAGGACTGACCAACATTGCCTTGAATGATGCAGCCACCACATCAGGATGTCTGTTGGGTTCCATCTGCCTAGCAAGGCTGGGTAAATCAGGGACCCATTCTCTGATGAAAAGTCCAAAAGGAACACAAAAATGAAGTATTTCAGCTATTTGAAATGGCTTTCTCCTGCCCTTTAACCAAACAGGCTTCATTTCAGAAGATAATATGAGGTGTTTTAAGGGTTTCATATCCCTTTCTCTTCTTTCTGTCTTTACTTTTAATAGAAGCAAAAGAGAGAAAAACAAACAAACAAAAAAAGGCCATTTTAAAAAAAATCCAAACCTCAACAAACAATGGAAAAGTGGAAAAAAACCAACTGCAGAATAACTGAAAATCTGTGACAGATTTTTTTGTTCTTTTTTTTTTTCCCTCAGCAATGATTCTGTTTTAGCTAAAATACTAATTCTAAGTCAAAAATGTAACTGTCTCTGGTCAACTTTATTGTTCAGACATCTGTACATGCATATCGTGTGGGATGCAGCTGCTTCAAATCTGTTTGCTTCCACCAAACTGCAGTGCATAAACTTGGCAGCCTTGCAGTGCTGCATGCAGCAGAGTGAGGAAGCTACCCCTTGATACTAGGGAGAGTTAGAGCACTTGTCTGGTTTCCCTGCAGACTGGCATCATATAAACAACTAAGATCACTGAACCATAGAATTATTGAGGCTGCAATAGACCTCTGAGATCATCAAGTCCAGCCAATGACCTAACGCCACATCGGCCAGACCATGCCACTGAGTGCCACATCCAATCTTTGCTTAAACACCTATGGGGATGGTGACTCCACCACCTCCCTGGGCAGTGCTTTCCAGTGTCTAAATCCCCTTTCCATTAGGAAGTGCTTTCTAATATCCAGCCTATACCTTCCCTGGCAGAGCTTCAGGCCATGCCCTCTTGTCTTGGCACAACCTGCCTGGGGGAAGATCCCAACCCCCACCTTACAACAAATTCTCTCCAGATAGTTATGTGATAAGGTCCCCCTGAGTCTCCTCTTCTCCAGGGTAACCAACCCCAGCTCCCTCAGCTTCTCCTCATCAGACTTTCTTAACTGCTTGAGAGAGTCTCTGCTAGGAGGAGAACCTGAGGGAGCTGAGGCTGTGCTGCTTGGACAAGAAGAGACTAAGAGGTGACCTCATCAATGGTTATCAATATGTGCAGGGTAAGTGCCAAGAGCACGGAGTCAGTGATAGACCAAACGACAGAACAGGTCGTGTTTGCCAGACCTCTCCCCAGCCTCGCTGCCCCTCTCTGCACCTGCTCCAGCACCTCATTGTCCCTCCTGTACTGTGCTGACCAAGACTGGACACAGTACTTGAGGTTTGGTCTCATGAGTGCTGAGTACAGGGGCATGAGCACCTCCCTACTGCTGCTCACACCATTGCTGAGACAAGCCAGGATGCTGTTGGCCTTCTTGGCCACCTGGGCACACTGCTGGCTCATGTTCCTTCCCTTTCTGAACACCTATCTTTAGTCTGGGTTGCCTTTTGTTTGCAAGCCACTACATTATTTACCTTCTCAGGTTCCAGCTTCTGAGAAACTCGTTTTTTTCCTGGATTGCTAAAGCATAAATTCTCAGCATCAGTCAGACGATCTAGATCTCATGAGACAGCTAGAAACAGCTGCTTCCTGCAGCTGGAAAAGTTTTCAGTGCTAGCCCAGAGCCTGGTAAAATGCTTATGTTCACAAAGAGCCAGAGGTTTCCACAGGAAATGTTCTGCCTTTGCACTGTGTCCTGTAGTACACGTTGCAGGAACAGTCTCTTACTGCAGGTAGACAAACATTATGAGCTTGTGTCCATCAACAATCTATAGATGAGTCACACAACTCACTGGGGCTCATAGTACCAAGGGTTGGCTGTCCCTGGGATTCATTCAATTTGGGTAGGCATTTCTTTCTAAGACTTTTGGTTATTTTTTTCCACGCTGGGCAGCTTTAAACTGACAGTGCAGAACCTTGACTAAATGAGGGTCTGCTGAGGGGGCAGTTAAATTCGTTCAGAAAGGGAAGAGCTGTGTGGAATTTCTAAGCATTTGGCTTCACCCCCTTGTTCAATCAGACAAAAAGCATGGACTGTCAAATAAACAGAAAGTTGGGGGGGTTGTTATTGTTGTTTTATTGAATCAGATTTACTGTTGTTTTATTCAATCAGATTCATTGTTGATTTATTGAATCAGATTCATTGTTGATTTATTCAATCAGATTCACTGTTTTATTGAATCAGAGTCATTGTTGATTTATTGAATCAGATTCATTGTTGTTTTATTCAATCAGATTCATTGTTGATTTATTCAATCAGATTTATTGTTGATTTATTCAATCAGATTTATTGTTTTATTCAATCAGATTCATTGTTGATTTATTCAATCAGATTCATTGTTGTTTTATTCAATCAGCTTTATTGTTGTTTTATTGAATCAGCTTTATTGTTGATTTATTCAGTCAGATTTATTGTTTTATTGAATCAGATTAATTGTTGATTTATTGAATCAGATTTATTGTTGATTTATTCAATCAGATTTATTGTTGTTTTATTGAATCAGATTTATTGATTTATTCAATCAGATTCATTGTTGTTTTATTCAATCAGATTTACTGTTGATTTATTCAATCAGATTTACTGTTTTATTCAATCAGATTCATTGTTGATTTATTGAATCAGATTTACTGTTAATTTATTCAATCATTCATTGTTGTTTTCTTCAAACAGATTCACTGTTGTTTTCTTCAATCAGATTTATTGTTGTTTTATTGAATCAGCTTTATTGTTGATTTATTCAATCAGATTTATTGTT
>WAAF01010670.1:74342-118353 GCA_013400475.1 Tricholaema leucomelas
AAATCCCCCCCCCCCCCCCCCCCCCCAAAGATCAAGCAGAGGGAATAGCAAAATAGTTATTAACAGGCAGGAGGACTCAATATATTTTGCATTAAAGAAGTTTGGTGAGGTAGGTTGCATTAGAAGAGTGCTTACCTGTGCTGCTCTTCAGGAGTGCAGAGTCTATCTTCTTAAGCACTCACTTTTATCAGCTTGCTGTTCCTGAGGGGGTGCTCCTAAGACATGCTTTACAATGCTGTGAAACAGAGAAGTATAAATGAATTTATTAGAGATCATTTGCATATACAGTTGTGCAAAAAAAAAAGACCTCAAGAATGAAAAGAAAGTACAAGGCTGCTGTAATTTGTACTTTGGAGGGGAAAAAAAAACCCAAAGCCAACAAAACAACCATATGTAAACTATCTTCAGACACCAAGCATTTAGCTGTCTTACTACCATGAATAGCTTTCCCAGCACAAATCCAACAAACCCACTGCACAGTTTCTATGCAGTATACTGCCCCAAATGCCTCTCCTTCTGGTGAGCATAAAGTCTGTGTTTAGATCTGGAGCCCTTGGTATAAGAGGGATCTGGATGTGCTGGAAGATGTCCAGAGGAGGGCCACGAGGATGAGCAGAGGGCTGAAGATGCTCTGTTGTGAGGAGAGATTGAGGCTGTTGGGGTTGTGTGGTTTGGAGAGGAGAAGGCTCCCAGGTGACCTTATTGTGGCCTTTCAGTATCTTAAGGAGGCTACAAGAAAGCTGGGGAGGGACTTTGTAGGCTGTCAGGGAGTGACAGGACTGGGGTGAATGGAAGATATCTGGAAATGGGGAGATTCAGACTGGATGTTAGGAAGAAGTTCTTCAGCATGAAGGTGGTGAGACCCTGGAATGGGTTGCCCAGGGAGGTGGTAGAAGCCTTATCCCTGGAGGTCACAGGACCACAGGGTCACAGGATATTAGGGGTTGGAAGGGACCCAACGAGGTCATCGAGTCCAACCTCCCCACCAGAGCTGGACAATCCTATCTAACACAGATCACACAGGAACACATCCAGACAGGCCTAAAAAGGCTCCAGAGAAGGAGACTCCACAACCTCTCTGGGCAGCCTGTGCCAGTGCTCTGGGACCCTTACAGTAAAGAAGTTCCCCCTTGTCTTGAGCTGGAACCTCCTGTGCTGCAGCTTACACTCATGGAACCTCTTTTGAGCTTACACCCATGGAACCTCTTTTGCTGCTTTTTTGTTTAAGGCCAGGCTGGAGGAGGCTCTGCACAGCCTGATCTAGTGTGAGGAGTCCTTGCCCATGGCAGGGGGGCTGGAACTAGGTGATCTTTGTGGTCCCTTCCAACCCTGACTGATTCTACGATTCTGTGAATCTATGATTCTGTGAATCTATGATTCTGTGATTTGCTACAAATAATGGAGAAGGCAATGAAGCAGCCTACTTTGTTTTCAAGTGCTGCCAGAGCTAGCCAGTAAAATAGAGCTACAGGGGCACTCTCATATAGATTAATCTTCTTAACTCCATACTTTCTACCACCTACACTATGAAAAGCAAATTGCTTAAATGTTTTGCTGAGACTCAGTTCCAAGGTGTTTCAACGAATTTAGCTTCCATGGCTCCTTCATAATCAAATCTATTTTGCTAGGCCTGTAGCTTGATTACAACTCAGCTCTTGTACTTGACAGCCCTGAAAAAAAGCTCTTTATCAGTGCGTCTTTTGCAAAGCAGGAACTGGTACAATGGAGCTCCCTTCCTGACGAGCCCGATCAAGCCCTTTTTTGAGAGCAATGTAAAATCATACAATTATTCTTCTTTCAGACAAAAATGTTTCATATAGAATCATACAACAGAATCATAGAAGGGATCAGGTTGGAAGGGACCTCAAAGCTCAGCCAGTTCCAACCCCCCAGCATAGGCAGGGACACCTCCCACTAGAATAGGTTGCTCAAGGACTCACCAAACCTGGCCTTGAACACCTCCCTGGGCAACCTGTGCCAGTGCCTCACCACCCTCACTGTAAAGAACTTCTTCGTAACATCCAGTTTCAATCTCCCCTCTGCCACTTTAAACCCATTCCTCCTCATCCTGTCATTNCTGTTCCTCAGGGCTGCTCTCAGCCATTCCCCACCCAGCCTGGAGTTGTGCTTGGGATTGCACCCACCCAGGTGCAGGACCTTACACTTGGCCTTGTTGAATATCATGAGGTTGGCCTCTGCAGCATGTCCAGGTCCCTCTGGATGGATCCCTGACCTCTAGCAAGTTGACTGTGCCACACACTTTGGTGCCATCTGCAGACTTGCTAAAGGTGCACTCAATTCTGTTCATGTCATTGACAAAGACATCAAACAGCACTGGTGCCAGCACTGACCCCTGAGGGATGCCACTTGGCATTGGTCTCCAGGTGGACATTGCACCTTTGATCACCACTCTCTATGTGCCTCCATCCAGCCTGACCCAAACCTCCTCCCCTCTCTTTCTCTCCCTTCAGAAGTAACCAGATCAACCCAGGCATATCTCAGGTGATAAATCTGGAGATCTGTGGTGAGATGTCAAAAAGACAAGAAGGAGGTTAGAGGAAAAAGGGTCAGATCAGATTAGAGTTAAGGCAGAGACCAGACTGCCAGCAAGAAGGCACAGCCAGAAGTGAGAGCTGAGCAGTGTGTCAGCAGTGAGTGCCTCATCTGTATTCTGACTGGTTGTGTTTCTCAGCAGAAGAATGAGTGACATAGAGCACTGCTGGTTGTTTTTTTTTCTTTCTTCTCATAGCTAAGGATTTAAAAATATTCCAACTAGCCTCAAAGCAGCTCAATGATGGAACTGGATTCAAGAACTCATTGCCAGGTGGGGTTGGTCTCTTCTCCCAGGCAACCAGCAAGAGAACAAAGGGACACAGTCTCAAGTCGTGCTGGAGGAGGTCTAGGCTGGATGTCAGGAGGAAGTTGTTGGCAGAGAGAGTGATTGGCATTGGAATGGGCTGCCCAGGGAGGTGGTGGAGTCACTGTTCCTGGAGGTGTTGAAGCCAAGCCTGGCTGGGGCACTTAGTGCCATGGTCTGGTTGATTGGCCAGGGCTGGGTGCTAGGCTGGACTGGATGAGCTTGGAGGTCTCTTCTAACCTGTTTTGATTCTATGATTCTAGGATTAAGCAAATGTACCATTGCTTTCCTAGTGTTCTTGACTGCAGAATAACTCAAGAAACATTTGTCAAACACATCTACAAGCTTGGAGGCCTCTTCCAACCTGCCTGATTCTATGATTCTGTGACTGGGATTGAAGACAGATCTGGCTGACATTGGCCACTGACACTGGCTTGACTCTCGTGATCCCTCAACTCTACACTGAATAGGAATATGGGTTAGAATCCCTTGTGGGTCAGTTTAAGGTCACCTGAACCATCCATTCCCTCCTGCAGGTGCAGCCTTTTTCACTCTGTGCCTTCAAGGTAGTACACGAGATTTAGCAGTGACCTTGGCCTGAATGCCAACCCTTAGCATTAAGTGTAAAGACCAAGTAGCCATCCCCACTACAAGCAGGCCCTGTGAAAACATGCTGTGAACTTCAGAAAGTGCAGCTACTTAGGAAAAACTAAGTAACATCTCCTAACAGAGCTAGTCCTGCCTAAAACCAGAGCAAGGGCATGTGCCTTAAAACAGCTTGCTGCTTACATGTGTGAGGCAGACCACACAAAGCAGGCTGTGTGGAAGGCATGGGAGGTAAATGGGTGATGCCTGAGAGCTTCAGGAAGTCACTTGGGGCTGAGTGGGACTTCCAAAATCATAATGTTGGTGTCACCTTGGCTCTGGTGACTCCAGAAAGTGCTCATTGCCCTTCCTCTCCCCTGCTTCAGACCCCAGCGTTTCTGTGGGGATCTGTCATCTCATTTGTGCTCACCAGAGCTGAAAGCAGGCTTGAGCCCAGCTCTGGATGACTGCTGTGTCTTGCAACTGCCCAGATGTGGCACTGAGCCAGCCCCAGATTAAACAGGAACCTCGGGTGGGTGGAAACCACTCTTAATTCCAGCTCAAGATGCTCCAGGGGAGTTAGAAATTAAGCAAAACACATCTGGCCATCCCTCATTATTGTTGCTGTTATTGTTGTTCTAACCTTTCATTACACTGATCCATACTTTTGTTCCACATTGTGAGTATGCAAGAGGCTGGAAACAGTCATTAAAACGCGGTAATGTGTAGAATTCTAGCGCATTAAGGCTGACATTTTGCCTCCTAAACAATCTCAGGTAATGAAGGTCAATACAAGCCAACAGTCTGTCCAAGGCTCTTCGTCAGAGGCTTTCTGTGCTTGGACTTCACAGCAGGGGACTGGCAGGCAGAGGGTTTGCCTCTGTGTGGCTTCTCTCCGAGTGCTTGCTGCAGCTGGCTTCAGCATATGGTAGAATATGAAGATATTTTCTGGGGTCCACTGCCTCAATCACTGTTTAATGATTAATTACTGCAGGCTGGTGTCAGGGTGAGACATTCGAGGCTTCAGGCAAAAGTCTTAACTATAGAAAATGACAGCAGGAGGGATTTTGCCCGAAAGAGGAACTTTGCACTGCTACTTCTAATGATTCACACTGCCTTTTGATCCATTTGTAAACAGCAAGATGGTAAAAGACTGAAACTATCAGGCAATAAATGTCAACAATAACAAGAAATTGTTCCCAGAGAGAGTCTTGGGGTGTTTGGTCATACCGAAGGAAATGCTATAACTACTTTTCCTGAACCAAAGTGGGGACTTTTGGGCTGTCTTCACTCAGACTATCTCAGAACAGGAATGAATTCAGCCCCCAAACACGAGGATGAGGAAAATAAATGCTCTCAGAGACAAGAAAGTTGAGGCCGAGGCCTGTAGGAGCTGTGAGGCTGAGGAATCAAATCTGGCAGCCGCAGCATCACTGTGGCTGGTGGTCACACTGTTTTATGGGGCAAATCTGCAGCTAGCATTGGCCCTATGGGGAACTGACAGGACACAGCCACTCACTAGGCACAGAGAGGTGCAGCCAACCGTGTGCTGGGCTGCAGCAACAGCAGCATGGCCAGGAGGGGATCCTGCCCCTTGGCTCTGCTCTCCTCACTGCAGTCCTCTGTGCAGTTCTGGAGTCCCCAGCACAAGAAGGACACAGAACTGTTGGAGCCAGTTCAGAGGAGGCCACGAGGATGCTCAGAGGAATACTGCAGCAGCTCTGCTCTGAGGACAGGCTGAGAGTTGGGTCTCTGCAGCCTGGAGAAGAGAAGGCTTTGAGGAGACCTTGGAGTGGCCTTCCAGTATCTGAAGGGAGCTACAGGAGGGCTGGGGAGGGACTATCAGTATCTGAAGGGAGCTACAGGAGGGCTGGGGAGGGACTATTGACAAGGTCTGGCAATGACAGGACGAGGAGGAATGGGTTTGAACTGGCAGAGGGGAGATTGAAACTGGATGTTAGAAAAGAGTTCTTTGCAGTGAGGGTGGTGAGACACTGGCACAGGTTGCCCAGGGAGGTTGTGGAGCACAGAAGCACCCAATGTGATCAAAGATCACAGACTCTCTGCTCCACAACCTCCCTGGAAGTGTTCAAGGCCAGATTTGATGAGGTTTTCAGCAACCTGTTCTCGTGGGAGGTGTCCCTGCCTATGGCAGGGGGTTTGAACTGGCTGAGCTTTGAGCACCCTTCCAACCTAAACCATTCTATGAGTCTATGATTCTGTGATTCTATGATTCCCATCTTGCATGGCCATGTGGGGCTAAGTTAAGGGAGCTGAGATGTAGCCTTATGGTCTATTAGGAGAGAAAGAAAGTTGTGTTGTCTTGCCCCATGCTTCTGCACTAAGCACAGCTCCACTGGGAGAGATATTTCGTCCTCTTGGGCCTTAATGTTATGATTTCCAACCCTCAGTTCCATCAGCCTTGAACAGATGCAATGAGGCCATAAGGGATCAAAGCTGTTTAAAGGTTTGTTCAGATTTTAGATTTTATCCTAAAAACTACCAATCCCCTTGCATGAATCTGTGTGTAGAAAACTATCCACAAGAGACATTCATCTCCTACCTAAATGATGAGAGTGGCACGCAACCTCTAAAAAAGCCCAGCTTAGTTTTCCTCAGCTTGCCCTTCATCAGCAATGCAAACTGAGTGTGAACGCTACAGTTCACCTTTCGTGTCGTGCTGCAGCAGCTTTGTGCTTGTGCCAGGGACTCTGTGGAGTAAGGCAGAATTAGGCCTTTCGTCTCAAGTGCCTCTGGCTTTGATAAAAACACAAACCCATCACTTTACTTTGAAGATGAAGCTTTTCACAGTGCACAGCCTGAGATTTGGTCTCTTCTGCCAGGCAAGCAGCAACAGAAGAAGGGGACACAGTCTCAAGCTGTTCCAGGGAAGTATAGGCTGGATGTTAGGAGGAAGCTGTTGGCAGAGAGAGTGATTGGCATTGGAATGGGCTGCCCAGGGAGGTGGTAGAGTCACTGTCCCTGGAGGTGTTCAAGAGAAGATTGGATGAGGCAGTTAGTGCCATGGTCTAGATGACTGGATAGGGCTGGGTGCTAGGTTGGACTGGATGAGCTTGGAGGTCTTTTCCGACCTGGTTGATTCTATGATTCATGATTCATGATTCTGTGATTCTTTGTGCAGTGCCGTCTCTGAAGCCAAAATCTCCACCACCTTCTTCCCAATGACTGTGGAGCTGATTAGCACTGGAAATGGTTTTGAGGATTTGGTGAAGAATACCTTTTCTTTCCCAAGGAAAAACACTATCCAATATTGTTGGCTGTTGGAGGCCAAGAAAGAATTGTGCTTTTGGACCAGAGAAAATAAAACCAGACCCTCACCTTCATTTAGCTTTTAAATTAATGTTACGTATTTTTGGCTAGTTATTTCTAGATCTAGTCATTCTTCTGTATAATGTTCAGAGAATCATAGAATCAGTCAGGGTTGGAAGGGACCACAAGGATCAGCCAGTTCCAACCTCCCTGCCATGCTCAGGGACACCCCACCCTAGAGCAGGCTGCCCACAGCCTCAGCCAGCCTGGCCTTAAACACCTCCAGCCATGGGGCCTCAACCACTTCCCTGGGCAACCCATTCCAGCCTCTCACCACTCTCATGCTCAACAACTTCCTCCTCACAGCCAGTCTGACTCTCCCCACATCCAGTTTTGCTACATTCCCCCCAGTTCTGTCACTCCCTGAGAGCCTGAAAAGTCCCTCCCCAGCTTTTTTGTAGCCCCCTTCAGATGCAGGAAGGCCACAAGAATGTCACCTGGGAGCCTCCTTTTCTCCAGCCTGAACAACCCCAACTCTTGCAGTCTGTTCCCATAGGAGAGGTGGCCCTTCTCTGGACATGCCCCAAAGATAATGTTTCCATGACCATGTGAAGAAACCTTGATTATTAAAATTAGTGGTGGGGGATGGTGAGAGCTCTGAATGTCAACATTAATAAACAATATCAATTTTGGAATAATATCACCTTGCAGTAATTAATTGTCCCTCCATAACAGACTGCAGCACTGCTAATGTCCAAGGGCAGCATTATGGTTTTCTTGGTGAGGATCAGGGCTGGGGAAAGAGCTAAAGCAGTCTGTGTCCCTTTGGGTAAGGCACTCACAGGGTATTCGCTGTGCCCACAATCAACGTGGAGCTGCTGATTGTGACAGTGACATGAGAATGAAACTTTATGTAAATAACTTTCAAGATGAGTCTCTCATCACTAATGCAGACAGTTCCAAAGGTGGAAGCAAACAGTATTTGGCAGCAGGAACTTTTAATGAGAATGTCATTAAGGAACTCAGTCTACAGACCACAAAACGATGCACAGCAGACACAGCTGATTTTTCTGCATCTCTTTTCTTCACCGTCTATTAAACATAAAGAAGATATTTTGGGTGAACTAATTATGTGTCCTCAACTGAGGACTTCCACTTGTGGCAAATCACACATTTTCCAGAAAGTTGGTATCAGCTTCTGGCTGATTGTCACTATGGTTTGTTCTTTGAAACTGCAGAGGAAAGAGGCAACCCATATGGAGCTAGTATCCACCAGAAAGAGGATGGGAGAAGTTTGACAAGAAAGTACAGCCTAGACGGAGCTTCAGTAGAGAAGTGAAAAGCCAGAGCTTTCAGGCTTGGGCTTGTTTTCACCTAGCAAAACAGACAGGTTATCAGCCTAGCCAAAAGCAAAATCTATGTCCTTGCAATCTAACATTTGCAACTCTGTTTGCCACCACCTGGAGTTTCCCATTTGATTTAGTTGGGGCAATTATTGAGGCAGGAATTATAAAAGACGTAGTTAATGTTTATTTCCAGAAAGCCCTGCCCACAACTATACACTAATTAGTTAAATTTGGGTTCTAATTCGTTCAGGAAAATCTTCACAAGGACGCTTCTGGGCAATTCATTCATTTAGAGGAATAAGAAGAATTGGAAAAGTTTAGCCACAAAATGGTTTTGCCTCACCTACAAATAGGGAGCCTGGAGCCCTAGGGCAAGTCTGTGCTACTCACTGCAGTGGAGCAGACATTTCAAGATAGCCCCTGGCTCCTTTGTGGCAGTGCTGGAACTGCTCAGCCCTTGAGAGGCTCCCAGATCTCCCCAGGGTGCCGGGAAAGAGGCAGAGGATCTCTGATCCGATCCTGGTTCCTCTTGGCATGGAGGTTTGCAAGGTGCTGGCAGCAGCACCATGTTGGTAGCACTTCTCACCACGGCGTGAGGCACTTAAATGCCTTCTCCTGGGAAACTTGAGGCATGTAAGTTTTCAGGTTGTTCAAGCCCAAAATGTCATGGCTAAGCTGGTCTGAAGCACGAGGCAGAGCAGAACACGTTGGCCAAAAGCAGCGAGGCAGAGGCAGTTCCGCGAGGCAGAGGCAGCAAGCAGAAGCAGCCAGGCAGAAGCAGTGAGGCAGAGGCAGCTCAACTGCTTGCAACTTAGCTCAATTTATACTATTTGCCCGAGTGCAAAGGCTCCTTTGGCCACAGAGATTCATCAATCAGAATGGCATTTGCCAAACTGACCATATTAGGTGAACCCAGGGCTTGCTCACTCTTATTTCGGCAAGACACCAACAAGTACCTAAACACCTGTGAGTAGCTGATGATCACTTTAGGAGGGGACATAATGGCCCAAGTCTTTGTTTTCCTCCTGCCCTTGCTTCCCCCATCAGCAGAGTGTGGCAAGCCAGGACATCTAATAGGCCTACTGGCCTTCCAGGACACTATTACAGCAAAAGAAGGACAGATATGAAAACAGAGGAAAACAATGAGTATACAAAGCATCCTAAACTGAAGTTACTGTTGTGCTGGCAGATCTGACAAGCTGATAATTAACATTTTCAGCCGCTATAAAGATTTCTCTTGACTAGCCTTAAATCTCGAAGAGAAAATTAACAGAATCTCAAAATTTCAATCATTCCCACCAGAGAAAAGACAAAAAGATGAATATGCAGTTTCGTTTGTATTCTTGGCATTACTCCTCCACTCCAGAGATCACCTAATCATTTTAGACAAGCTAGGAATGCTTCCTCTTACACATCTACTACTTCACAGAATCACAGATAGGGTTTGGAAAGGATCTTGAAAAATCAACCTGTTCGACCCCCCTGCCAGAGAAGGATCAGCTAGAGTAGGCCACAGAAGAACATGTCCAGGTGGGTTTTGGATGTCTACAGAAAAAGAGACTCCACAAGCCCCCTGGGCAGCCTGTTCCAGCATTTTGTCACCCTCACAGTGAAAAAGTTTTCCCTTATGTTCACATGGAACCTTCTCTGCTCCAGCTTGCACTCATTGCCCCTTGTCTTATCACTGGACATTACTTAGAAGAGTCTGGCTCCATCCTCCATCCATCACTCATCCTTCATATCTTCATAAACATGAATGAGGTCACCCCTCAGGCTCCTCTTCTCCAAGCTGAAGAGCCCCAGCTCCCTCAGCCTGTCCTCAGAAGGGAGATATTCCACTCGCTTAATCATCTTTGTGGCTCTATGCTGAACTCTTTCAAGCAGTTCCCTGAGGTCTTTCTTGAACAGAGAGGCTCAGAAATGGACACGATGTTCCAGAAGTGGCCTCATCAGTAGAGGGGAAGGAGAATCTCTCTCAATCTACTAACCACAGCCCTTCTAATCCACGCCAGGATGGCACTTCCTTTCTGTAAGAGTGTGGGACTCTGGGAGGTGCCATGTTACCTCTACTCGCACTGCGTGTGATGTCCCAAATCCACTAGATTGTCTGCTATGTTTAGAAACAGAAGGGTAAGAGTATGATTTGTCTGAGATTAAGCCCCCCCTAGCCTACACATGGTAGAAATTCTTAAACTATTTAGGTAAGGCTGGATTTCTTGGGTGCCACCCTCTGAAAGGATGCATATAAGATCTTTGATCTTGTTTACTTGAGCTGGCACATTTATATCCCAAATTTTATGAGGCTTGAGCTCTTAGAGTAGTGGTGTTATGATGAGTTAACACCACTGCTCAGATTGTTCACCAGCCAAATAGCAGAATTCCTTAATGTGATTTTATGGGACTTATAAGACATTAAACTAAGTATGATTGCTGCCCCATAAAACAGAACAGTTCTCCATATACTGTATGCATGCAAATACAATATCCTGTCTCAGCCTCCAGTGCCCATAGTAAGTTATCCTTAGAGTTTAGACTGAGTAACTGTTATGGGTTTACATGGTCCTATATCTTCGCATTTCAGTTTCCATAATAAAGAGAGAAGCTTTTGGAGAACTAAGAATGATGTCTTTTGTGCCTGACCATACAGCTGAAATGCATTTTCTTTCTGCAAGCATGTTCCATTTGTCCACTTGAAACATATTTTCAAACTGCAGATGGGATGGAACTGCAAAGCCAGGCAGGTGGGACGGTCAATCACGGAATCAAGCAGCTTGGAGGAGACCTCCAAACTCATCCAGCCCAACCTGGCACCCAGCCCTGGCCAATCAACCAGATCATGGCACTAAGTGTCCCATCCAGGCTTTGCTTCAACACCTACAGGGACAGCGACTTCACCACCTGCCTGGGTAGCCCATTCCAATGCCAATCACTCTCTCTGCCAACAACTTCCTCCTAACATCCAGCCTAGACCTGCCCTGGCACAACTTGAGACCCTGTCCCCTTGTTCTGTTGCTGCTTGCCTGGCAGCAGAGACCCAAAAGGTTCTTTCAAAAGCTACAGCCACATGAAGCTAAACATTCACATAGGTCAATGGACAAGGGAACCAAGGTGTAGATCAATGGAGGTTCTCCTCTCCCTCTACTATACTCCCCAGTTCAGGGGGTGCAGGGATCTATTTGAAAGAGTCCAAGGGAGGGCTATGAAGAAGAGTCTGGAGCACTGCCCTATAAGGAGAGGCTGAAGGACCTGGGGCTGTTTGGTCTGGTGAAGAGAAGACTTAGAGGAGATCTAATCAATGCTTACAAATATCTGAGGGATGGGGGTCAGGAAGGGGGTGACAAACTCTTCTCACTTGTGCCCTGTGATACGACAAGGGGCAATGGATGTAAGCTGCAGCACAGGAAGTTCCACCTCAACATGAGGAAGAACTTCTTGACTGTAAGGGTTTTAGAGCACTGGAACAAGCTGCCCAGAGAGGTTGTGGAGTCTCCTTCTCTGGAGACTTTCAAGCCCTGTCTGGATGCATTCCTGTGCAACCTATGCTAGATTCCATGGTCCTGCTCTGGCAGGGAGGCTGGACTTGATGATCTGTGGAGGTCCCTTCCAACCCTTAACATCCTGTGATCCTGTGATCCTACAAAATCAATAGATCACACTAATGAAAAGAGTATTAGGTGGAAGTGTAACTGTACTTATGGTTTAAGCAATCTCTATCCATTGATCGTGAGAGGAATTACAGTTTCATCACAATTATCTGGTCTAGGAATGTAACATCACAGTACATTGTCTGCTCTTGTGAAGGGAAGTTTGACCTACGTGGACCCCCTATCTGTTTCTACAAATACTTTTCTCCTGTATCACACAGTGGGAGGGACAGTCTTAGCACAAGGTCATTACTATAGACCCGTGCATGATGTAAGATATTGAATATAAAACAATTGCTATTATTTTCCAATAAATTCTGGTTTGGAACACATTGCATCTGAAATACCAAATAATGTCTGAGCTGAATATTATTGAGCCTGAGGGCAGAAAGATGCACGAGTTTTTTAAAAGGTGGGAGCCTGAATGAAAGAGGGAATGAACCATCAATTTATGAAATCACCAGCATATGAAAATGACCAATTAATGAGTGCATAAGTATAGATAAATGCTTGGAAAAGTCATGTCTGCAAGTCAAAGTATTTGTACAGCTACTGATTTTGGCAGCAGTACAGAGGTAACATTTTTACACAGCTAAACTCTCTCTGAACTTTGCTATGATTTCTGTATTAGGTGGAAACAGACACAGAATCATAGAATCAACCAGGCTGGAAGAGACCTCCAAGATCATCCAGTTAGCACCCAGCCCTAGCCAATCAACCAGACCATGGCACTAAGTGCCCCAGACAGGCCTGGCTTCAACACTTGCAGGGATGGTGACTCCACCACCTCCCTGGGCAGCCCATTCCAATGCCAATCACTGTCTCTGCCAACAACTTCCTCCTAACATCCAGCCTGAACCTGCCCTGGCCCAGCTTGAGACTGTCCCCTTGTTCTCTCGCTGCTTGCCTGGCAGAAGAGACCAACCCCACCTGGCTACAGCCTCCCTTCAGGTAGTTGTAGAGAACAATGAGATCTGCCCTGGGCCTCCTCTTCTGCAGGCTGCACACCCCAGCTCCCTCAATATCATCTCCTTTCTATTCCCTTGCTGCTCTGTCTAGCCCTTCTTTCAGAGTGACTAATTTTGTGTTTTCATCCACCTGAAAACAAAATCACACAGGCTGATGAAGTGTGCATGGAAAACTGTAGAGATGGGTAAAGAAAAACTGCTGTTACACTTAAATACCATCCCTACATACAAAAATAAGGCACACCTGAACACAGGAGTCAGGAAATGCACTCCGTGACTGCTTTATGCATTAGTATAAAAGTTAAAATCTTTGATTCAGCGCTTTCCACTTAGTGCCTGATATTGCTGCAAGGAAATTAATAGGATTATCTCACTGCCTGCAGTTGAAATGGGCTCAGTCCCTAAAGCTCTGCTGAAACATAAATGTCACTGCTTTGAGTGAACACTCAATATATTTTGTTCTCTGAGGTACATCAGTCTCTGAAGCTGCTTTAAAGGAAAGTTGATAAAACTTCAGGAAAAGTTAGTTGGTACTTTCTGAGTGTCTTCAGGGAGAAAAAAAACCAAGTGCATGTTATCTCCCCTCACTGTGGTCACATGCCTTTTGCCTAGTTTCTCTGGAAAATAGGCCACGGCAGCTGCACAGCTGCTTGAAATCAATCGTTAAACTGAGCATAAGAGATCTGGACCAGGGGCTTCACAAGCAACTATCCCACGCTGGAAGTTCCAACATGCAGGGTTACGCTGGCTTTTAGAGATATTTCCAATGGATACCAGGATTGCAGCAGTGCAGGCTTATGTCACACTGGAGTCCATACAATGGTTATTACTGAACAATCCCAATGGATTGCAGCAGTGCAGGCTTACGTCACACTGGAGTCCATACAATGGCTATTACTGAACAATCCCAATGGATTGCAGCAGTGCAGGCTTACGTCACACTGGAGTCCATACAATGGCTATTACTGAACAGTCCCGATGGATTGCAGCAGTGCAGGCTTATGTCTCACTGGAGTCCATACAATGGCTATTACTGAACAGTCCCGATGGATTGCAGCAGTGCAGGCTTATGTCTCACTGGAGTCCATACAATGGCTATTACTGAACAGTCCCGATGGATTGCAGCAGTGCAGGCTTATGTCTCACTGGAGTCCATACAATGGCTATTACTGAACAGTCCCGATGGATTGCAGCAGTGCAGGCTTATGTCTCACTGGAGTCCATACAATGGCTATTACTGAACAGTCCCGATGGATTGCAGCAGTGCAGGCTTATGTCTCACTGGAGTCCATACAATGGCTATTACTGAACAGTCCCGATGGATTGCAGCAGTGCAGGCTTATGTCTCACTGGAGTCCATACAATGGCTATTACTGAACAGTCCCGATGGATTGCAGCAGTGCAGGCTTATGTCTCACTGGAGTCCATACAATGGCTATTACTGAACAGTCCCGATGGATTGCAGCAGTGCAGGCTTATGTCTCACTGGAGTCCATACAATGGCTATTACTGAACAGTCCCGATGGATTGCAGCAGTGCAGGCTTATGTCTCACTGGAGTCCATACAATGGCTATTACTGAACAGTCCCGATGGATTGCAGCAGTGCAGGCTTATGTCTCACTGGAGTCCATACAATGGCTATTACTGAACAGTCCCGATGGATTGCAGCAGTGCAGGCTTATGTCTCACTGGAGTCCATACAATGGCTATTACTGAACAGTCCCGATGGATTGCAGCAGTGCAGGCTTATGTCTCACTGGAGTCCATACAATGGCTATTACTGAACAGTCCCGATGGATTGCAGCAGTGCAGGCTTATGTCTCACTGGAGTCCATACAATGGCTATTACTGAACAGTCCCGATGGATTGCAGCAGTGCAGGCTTATGTCTCACTGGAGTCCATACAATGGCTATTACTGAACAATCCCAATGGATTGCAGCATTGCAGGGTTATGCCATGTTGGAATCCATACAATGGCTTTTACTGAACAATCCCAATGGATTGCAGCATTGCAGGGTTATGCCATATTGGAGTCCATAAAATGGCTTTTACTGAACAATCCCAATGGATTGCAGCATTGCAGGGTTATGCCATACTGGAGTCCATACAATGGCTGTTAATGAGCAATCCCAATGGACTGCAGCACTGCAGGGGTAAGCCATAGTGGAGTACATATAATGGCTTTTAGTGAACAATCCCAATGGATTGCAGCATTGCAGGAGTTTGCCATATTCGAGTCCACACAATGACTTTTACTGAACAATCCCAATGGATTGCAGGATTGCAGCATTCCAGGGTTGTGCCACATTGGAGTCCATACAATGGCTGTTAGGGAACAATCCCAATGGATTGCAGCAGTGCAGGGCTATGCCACACTGGACTCCATACAATGGCTTTTACTGAACAATCCCAAAGGACTGCAGGATTGAAGCATTGCAGTATTATGCCACATTGGACTCCATACAATGGCTTTTAGTGAACAATCCCAATGGATTGCATGACTGCAGCACTGCAGGTTATGCCACACTGGAATCAATACAACCACTTTCACTGTACAATCCCAATGGATTGCAGCATTGCATGGTTATGCCACATTGGAGTCCATACAATGGCTGTTACTGAACAATCCCAATGTATAGCAGGATTGTAGCACTGCAGGGTTATTCCATATTGGAGTCCATATAATGGCTTTTAGTGAACAATCCCAATGAATTGCAGCACTGTAGCATTGCAGGGCTATGTTATATTTGAGTCACAGAATCATAGAATTAAGTAGGTTGGAAAGACCTCCAAGCTCATCCAATCCAATCTATCACCCACACCTATCCAGTCAAACAGACCATGGCACTAAGTGTCTTATACCATCTTGTCTTTAACACCTCCAGTTACAGTGACTCCACCACCTCCCTGGGCAGCCCATTCCAATGCCAATCACTCTCTTTGCCAACAACTTCCTCCTAACCTCCAGCCTAGACCTCCCCTGGCACAACCTGAGACTGTGTCCCCTTCTTCTGTTGCTGCTTGCCTGAGAGAAGAGCCCAACCTCACCTGGCTACAACTTGCCTTCAGGTAGATCTACATTACAGGCAATAGATGTGAATATCAATTATTTGCTTCTCTTACTGGTTTAGCATAAACAGGATTCAGACACCTTTTGTTTTGGGCATCTGACTGATCTGCCTCACAAAATCACAGGCTCATAGAATCAGTCAGTGTTGGAAGAGACCACAAGGATCATCTAGTTCCAACCCTCCTGCCATGGGCAGGGACATCCTACCCTAGATCATTTCATTTTCTCCCTCATTCACAATCAATTTGTCACATTCCCCTTCTCTCTTAAAAAAAAAAAAAAAAAAAGAGAGAGAAAATAAATGTTTTGCTTGATAATGTTACTTTTTTAACTAAATAAAAGTTGCTGCATAAAGTTTTAATATCAGTTTAAAATACGCCCTTGTAGAAGTTGCCATAAACGTCGACATTTTCAGCAGCAGGAATTTATGGTGACACTGAATTTTTACGGCACTATAAAAGCCCATTGTCATGATGACATCTACAGCTGCCTTCTCACTGAAATAGAAGAAACTCTTATATTAAGACACAGACTTCAACATTTCAAGGGATTTTAAGGAAGGATCTCTGTACACTTAGAAGTGCTCAAAGCAGTCACAAGACGGAATAGAGGTAACATCCTGTGGTTATTTAACTGCTAACTTGTTTTGTATGTGGATAGAAATAAGGAAAGGATTAAAGGATTCTTTTGTAGCTCTTTAATTTTCTTTCATATATGGCAGGGAATGGCACCAATAGACCTTGAAAATCAGCTTGGATTGAGGCATTATTCTGCCAGGCAATGGTTATGTAATGATCTGCATTATGCATCTTCTCAGGAGAATGGACTATTGACACAGGTAAGGCTGTAGACCTTGAGGAAGGTACCCAAATGTGGTCCAGCTTCACAGAGGACAAACACATAGCTCCATTATATGTTGACCACATCTCAGCTACGGTGCACTGGAGTACTACTGCACCTCAGCAACCTGTTAGGATACTTTGGGATATAAAGCCTCTAGTGATCAATATGTGCATATTGAGAGCCAGGAGGATGGAGCCAGGCTCTGCTCGGTGATGCCCAATGAAAGGACGAGGGGCAATGGTGGAAGCTGAGGCAGAGGAATGTTCATGGAAACATGGAGAGGAATTTTTTCCCTGTCAGGGTGACAGAACCCTGGAATAGGCTGCCCAGGGGGTTGTGGAATCTCCCTCTCTGGAGATATTCAAGACCTGCCTGGACGCATTCCTGTGCTAACTGGACTAGGTGATCCTGCTCTGACAGGGGGACTGGACTGGATGAGCTTTCAAGGTCCCTTCCAGCCCTTGACATTCTGTGATTCTGTGATTCTATGACTGGTTCTGAGGGAAAGGAAAACTTATTTCTGTGGGATGGAAGCAGTAAGACATGCTCCTAACAAATCTTTGGGCTACTGAGAGACCAACACCCTCAGGTTGTGATTACTATGTTGCGATGCCACCCTTAAGTCTACATGTAGCCACAGTAGTCTGTCTTCTTGCAAAGCAGTAAAACACGCCCCAGAGATACCAGAAATCATAAATTCATAGAATCATAGAATCAACCAGGTTGGAAGAGACTGCCAAGATCATCCAGTCCAACCTATCCAACCAAGATCATCCAGTCCAGCCTTATCTAATCAACTACACCATTGCTCTTTGTAACTAAAAGGAAAATGCTGCACTCTGCATGGGATTGCAGTAAGCGTGTGCTTGAGTAGGCATTGCAATCCATAAGACAACATGTAGCATAAATTCCTGCTCCTTGAGTGATGAGTATGATTCACACCTAGACAACAGCAACAAAACCCTCTGCAACGGCACCAGTGTACTGGAGATGGTGCCTGCTCATATGGACAAGTACCAACATCTGGGAAGTTGTCTTTAAGATTTCCCTAACTGATGTGAGTACTGCATTTAAATGAAATATCTTGAAGATTTGAGTATTTCAATACTTGTCTTTCAGGTAAATTAAGTAATATCACTAAGAGATTTCCTGATTGTCACAATAGCAAAAGCATGGACCCAACTCTTCCATCAATGCACACTCAATGTTTCCATTGAGTTAAATATGAGTTACATGTACATAAAGACTGAGGCAATCCATTTGAATTAGTGTGAAAATGCCAAGTCTCTGTATACAGTGCAAGCCTAAAAACAAGGCAGTTAACCCTTTCATTATTATTGAGCATTGTACACAAGCTAAGTTAAAAAAAACCTTAGAGGAAGGGAGTGCACAACTGCCCAGAAAGTAAAAAGTTACTCTGAAAATAGGTGTCAAAACCAACCAACCAACCTATTCAATAGCTAAAAAAACAAAGGAAAGGCTTTCAAAACTGGCCTGAGTTTATCCCATCAAGTCCATTGTTAACCAAGTGGTCAGATATTCAATATTATAATCAATGTTGGGCTTCATTGATCTGAAAAAACAAACCTCCAACCACTTAGGGCAGTTCATTTCTATGGGAACTAAAGAAGTTATGAAGCTTGTTCCTGAATTCCACTGTTTTCAGTCCACAATCATTTGATCGAAAACTGAAGCTATGTATCATACTGAAATACTCTGTTGAATTTAAGCCTACTTTTCTAACCATACACTTAACAGACAAATTTTAAGGTCCCTTTTTAAATTATTTATTACTTTTTTTCACAGAGCTGTAAGAAGGAAGTCTCTGTTTTACGATGGAGCTACCTGACAGTGTTGTTGATACCCAGACTAGAAATACTTGATCTGTAGCCACCTCGCTACAGCCTCCCTTCAGGTAGTTGCAGAGGCCCCTCACCAGCCTTGTTGCCCTTCTCTGGACACCTTCCAGCACCTCAACATCTCTCTTGAATTGAGGAGCCCAGAACTGGACACAATGCCCTTCTTGTAGTGAAGGGCACAGTACTGAAGACAGTACTGGAGATGAGGCCTCAGCAGTATTTAAGATCTTGTGGCACTCTGCAAACAGAAGAGATGACTGGTAGGAGAAGGATAATTGGGTGTGACCTCCTCGCCACAATGCCCTGGTTCAATAATGGCAGCACGTGGTCATCAGCATGCAAACACCAATGTGGTGGACANGGAGATGACTGGTAGGAGAAGGATAATTGGGTCACTACAGGGTCTCTGAAGAAATGTGTGTGTTACGTGGAGCTGGCAGCATATACACACTTCTATAGCTACCATTTGTGTGTAAAGAGTTACAAATGAAGACACTCTGCTAGCAAAAATAGGAGTGGGGGGAAAGAAGAGCCTATGATGCAGAGTTCCTAAATACTGTTATTGTTGTCATGAATCAAGCTACTGGCTTCAGATAGCATAATTAAAATTACAAACCTTTTAATCACAGCACCGGTTGGTAAGATATGGACAGCCATAATTACAGAGCAAGAATTGCCTAAGCTCTGCTGACTCCAGTATTAGAGTGTTTCAGGGGAAATAGCCAAAAACAATGTCACATTATTTCTCCAATTCATTAATAAGCATGTTTTTTGCACACTATTTTTCATGGTGTATTAACTTACGACAGAGGTCAGGGCTACATTAAATTATAGGATAAATTATTATAGCTAGCAGTGCTATTTGACAGCTTCTTAGATATTTGCTGCTCTTAAATTTGTTCTGCATAGGATTATATATATATATATTTAACATCACAGTAGAAAAAGCCTCAAATACTAAACACTTTTTACTTTCACTCCCACCTTTTTGTTACACTTCACACAGAGCAAGAGGTGACCAAAGGTAACTGTAGCAAGGGAATAAAATGCAATACAACAGCTTAATTTTAACACTTGGGGCCTCTGAAGGTTTATAACATAAAGCACAACTTTTCCCTTCCTTCCACCACCTTCAAGTGTCATCTGACTTCAGTTACTCCAAAGTGAGGGTGGCCTGAATTTAGTCAGTTTGGTGTAAGAATCAGGCCCACTGCAACGCCTGTGCCCAGGTGGGCAGGAGAGTCAATGGCATCCTGGGCTGGCTCAGGAGCAGTGTGGCCAGCAAGACACGAAGGTTCTTCTGCTCCTGTGCTCAGCACTGCTCAGGCCACTCCTTGAGTGCTGTGTCCAGTTCTGGGCTCCTTAATTCAAGAGAGATGTGAGGGGCTGGAAGGTGTCCAGAGAAGGGCAGCAAGGCTGGGGAGGGGCCTGGAGCACAGCCCTGTGAGGAGAGGCTGAGGGAGCTGGGGCTAGAATCATAGAATCAGTCAGAGTTGGTGTTCAAGGCCAGGCTGGATGAAGCCTTGCGCGACCTGTTCTAGTGGGAGGTGTCCCTGCCTGTGGTGTAGGGTTGGAACTGGCTTAGCTTTGAGGTTCCTTCCAACCTAAATCATTCTATGGTTCTATGATTCTATTCTATAAACACCAAACAAACCCCAAACCAGAACAAATCCACCCACACCCACCCCAAATCAGAACAAATCCACCCTCCCACCCCCCCAAACCAGAACAAACCCACCCACCCCAAACCTAACAAACAAATTAAAAAGATTGCAGCAGAGTTAACTAATGAAGTTCAAGAGGTCACTGGAGCCATGTGGGCACCCTTCAGTACATGCACCTCTATTTCTAAAGTGCTTTTCAGAGGCTATACTTTTTTTTCCCCCTTCCATTTTATTCAGCAATTACAATAGGTTTTAAGAACGCAGTAGAAATCCTCTCACTGTTGGAATATACTCCAGTGCTAGAAACACACTGCTTGGGGAAAAAAACCACAGATGCCTCCTGGATAAATACCTGGCAAACATTCTGTTCCATTGCACAAACGTCTCTCAAAATAACTCCGACAATGAAGCAGTTTAACCCCAGTGGCCCCTCCAGCCTTGACCTTTCTAGGTGTCTCTCTAAAACTTGTATTCTCAAAACCAAGATGGAATTAAAAACAGAGAAGTACAAACTTTTCCTCTTAGGAAAGAGAAAGAAAACACACAAAGAGAGATGATTCATAAAGCAGTGACACAGAACAAAAAGTGTGTTATAAACAAAGTATGTCAACTACTTGCAGCAACAGAAACTGAAGGGTAAAACTCATTCTAAAAGGTGTAAGTAGGGATGCTTTATGTAAAAGACAGTAAACTGCTATACAAATCCTTCCAAAGTACTGCTGACAGCACAATTTAACAAAGGTCTTAGGATCATAGAATGTCAGGGACTGGAAGGGACCTCAAATGATCATCTGGCCCAGACCCCTGCCAGAGCAGGACCATCTAAAGCAGCTCAGAGACGTAGGTGTGCTGGAGATAGCAGCAAGTAGAATAGTATGAAGAACAAAAAGTGGACACATTTAAGACACTCCTATTTTGTGTATCTATGTAGAAATGGGATGTGGCACTTAGTGACATGGTCTAGTTGATGTGGTGATGTTAGGTCACAGCCAGTGTGCATGTGCAGCCCAGATAGCAACTATGTGCTGGGCTGCAAGAGCAACGTGGCCAGCAGGGCAAGAGAGAGGACTCTGCCCCTTTATTCTGCTCTCCTCAGACCCCACCTACAGTCCTGTGTGCAGTTCTGGGGCCTCCAGCACAAAAAGAACATGGACCTGTTGGAGCCAGTCCAGAAGAGGCCAACAAGATGCTCAGAGAGCTGCAGAAGCCAGCCCAGACTGGTAGAGCTCTGGCTCTGCAGCCTGGAGCAGAGAAGGCTTGGAGGAGACCTTGGAGTGGCCTTCCAGTATCTAAAAAGGCCCTACAAGAAGGCTGAGGAGGGACTATTGACAAGGTCTTGTAATGACAGGACAAGGAGGAATGGGTTTAAAGTGGAAGAGGAGACATTTAAAGTGGATGTTAGGAAGACATTCTTTAGAGTGAAGGTGGTGAGACACTGGCACAGGTTGCCCAAAGATCAAAAATCACATTGGGTGATTGTGCTCCACAACCTCCCTGGAGGTGTTCAAGGCCAGGCTGGATAAGGTTTTCAGCAACCTCTTCTAGTGGGAGGTGTCCCTGCCTATGGCAGGGGAGTTTGGAACTGGCTGAGCTTTGAGGGCCCTTCCAACCTAAACCATTCTATGATTCTATGATCTCAGAGGTCTATTCCAGTGATCTTGTGGCAGCATGCTATGATTACCCATGGTGAGGAGTACCCATTATTTATCTTCCTACTGGTGAGAGACAGGGAAAAATATGTTGCCTTTTCAATTTGAAGTATTTTAAGTTCCTGAAAGCTTTTTTCCTCTCATATTCAACACAGTCCTTTTTTAAACAGTCTGCTGTATGAGAACATGAGTGAGAAGTCCACATGGGTGAGAAGAATGGGACTGCAGTGCCAGTGGGTGATGTACTCACGGGTGACAGATTCATGGGCAAGTCCCTCCAGTGTCGGCGTGTCCCAGGTTGAGACAACAGGGTTAAAAAATCTTCTGGGGGCTAGAAGATCATTATTCAATCCCATAATTCTGCTATCTTGTTACAAGCTCACAACAAGCTCAGTTCACTCTCCTTTCCTTCTCCTCCTGCCCTGTGTCTGTGGTGGGAGCCACTTTATGGGGAAGAACACGTAAGCAGTAGGCCTCCAGAGGCTTGTTTAGGCTTCTTTGGATGGCAGAGGCATTGGGTGGGGAGAGGATTGGAGCACTGGGGAGTATTAGATTTAGTTTTTGGAATGGGGGGAAAAACTCAAGGGGGTTTGCCAGGGATGCAGTAATGTCTATCTCTGTATTTCTCTCTAAACAGAATTCTGTATTTTTTTCTCCAATTTCATTTGAGAGTTTAATTTCACAGTCTCACAGTATCACCAAGGTTGGAATAGACCTCACAGATCATCAAGTCCAACCCTTCAGCACAGAGCTCAAGGCTAGACCATGGCACCAAGTGCCACGTCCAATCCTGCCTTGAACAGCTCCAGGGACGGCGACTCCACCACCTCCCTGGGCAGCCCATTCCAGTAGCCAATGACTCTCTCAGTGAAGAACTTTCTCCTCACCTCAAGCCTAAATTTCCCCTGGCGCAGCTTGAGGCTGTGTCCTCTTGTTCTGGTGCTGGCTGCCTGAGAGAAGAGAGCAACCTCCTCCTGGCTACAACCACCCCTCAGGTAGTTGTAGACAGCAATAAGGTCTCCCCTGAGCCTCCTCTTCTCCAGGCTAAACAATCCCAGCTCCCTCAGCCTCTCCTCGTAGGGCTGTGCTCGAGGCCTCTCACCAGCCTCGTTGCCCTTCTCTGGACACGTTCAAGCATCTCAATGTCCTTCTTAAATTGAGGGGCCCAGAACTGAACACAGTACTCAAGGTGTGGTCTAACCAGCGCAGAGTACAGGGGCAGAATGACCTCCCTGCTCCTGCTGGCCACACCATTCCTGATGCAGGCCAGGATGCCATTGGCTCTCTTGGCCACCTGGGCACACTGCTGGCTCATGTTCAGGTGGGTATCAATCAGCACTCCCAGATCCCTTTCTGTTTGGCTGCTCTCTCTCTGTCGCTACCTTTAAAAACCACGACAGATTAATTGGTGGCCCCTCCGGGGAACGAGATGGCTGCTGGTTTGCATAGACTAAACTGGAGAAAATACAGAATTAAAACTTAGGAAAAATGGTGCCTCTAAGTGAAGCTGCCACGGAGAATCGGAAGGCTTGGAGAAGTGAGCCGCTCCCCTCTTGGTGGCGGAGAGGGGAGGAAGTGGCAAGAAGCGAGTTGAAAGGTCTGAGGTGGCTGAAGATGATACGGGACTCCTGTCCCTGAAGCGGCCACGGCTCCAGCTGACCCACAGCACAGTGGGCACTGCACGGGGCGAGCTGGAGGGCTGGGGTACAGCGGAGCAGGCAAACCCCTGCGTGTTTCCCTGATCGGAATCCGCGGGCGGTGGAAACGCAGGCGGCTCCGGCCATGCCGGTACCCTGCCCTGGACCCGTAGATTCAGGCAGCGTTTAGAAGATGGCGCCAGGCGGAAGCAGCGCCGTACGCCTTGGCGGGCTGAGTGCACTGGCGGGCTGATGGTCACCCTCTTGCTGAGCGCAGCCCCTCCCTATTCACGGGATGAGCTGGCGACTCCAGAAGAAACGGCTGTGCCTCAGTACCCCTCTTGTCCCAGCACGGGCAGCGTGTACGGGCAGGCTGCGGCTGTAAATGGCCAGTCTGTATTCGCAGTGTGTCCCGCTGGGTAAGATACAGGGTGCGGCGATGAGGACCTCCTTCGCCCGCTGCGTCTCAGCCCTAACTTTCCTGTGACGGAACTGGCGCTAGGGAGCATGGGAGGCGGAGGGGTTTGCCGCGCTCCCCGCGCACGCCTGCCGGTTCCGCACAGGGTAGCCAGCCAGGACGAGCGGGGAAGGGCAGTGTGTCCCTGCCTGTACCCGCTGGCAGCCCTGGAGCCGAGTTCAAGCGCCAGGGCGAGCCGCAAGGGTGCCCTGACGGTGGCGCTTCCTCTGGCCGCTGAGGCAGTGGTGAGGGTGGACGCTCCTGGTCCGGCAGTAGCTCCTGTGAATGGCACAGATCCCGTTTTCTTCCCAATTCTGCCACCTCTTCCTCGTCCACCACCAGGTCCTCCTCCTTCTCAGTTGTCTGTTGAGAAGATGGAGGGAGAGGGGCTGGAAAAGGTTAACTAAAATTTGAAGCAATTCTGTTCAGGAAGATAGGGGCAGGGACGGGTGGTGTTGACTTCAGGCTGTGCAGCTAGAGCGGAGGGACTGCAGGACAGTTCTGGATTTTTTCTCCAATTTCATTTGAGAGTATAATTTTTGTCACTATCTTAAAAAAAACACGACACTGTGGTAGCCTTAATGTTGCTGTCTGTAAAACAGCTGTAACAATTCCTGCTTAGATGATAGGTAGATGGCAGCTCTTCTACAGAGTTCAACTGGGTGATTCACCATTGCCAAAGTCATCTTGCCAGATCTCCAACTAAGATTTCTTAGTTTATAAGTGAATTGAACATCAAGAATTTGGAACATCATAGAACACAGTAGCAATAGAACACGGGGACACAGTCTCAAGTTGGGCAGGGGGAGGTCTAGGCTGGATGTTAGGAGGAAGTTGTTGGCAGAGAGAGTGATTGGCATTGGAATGGGCTGCCCAGGGAGGTGGTGGAGTCGCTGTCCCTGGAGGTGTTCAAGCAAAGCCTGGATGGGGCACTTAGTGCCATGGTCTGGTTGACTGGATAGGGCTGGGTGCTAGGTTAGACTGGCTGAGCTTGGACATCTCTTCCAACCTGATTGATTCTATGATTATGATTCTATGATTATAGTGAATAGGGCACTCAGTGCGATGGTCTGGTTGATTGGTTAGGGCTGGGTGCTAGGTTGGACTGGATGAGCCTGGAGGTCTCTTCCAACCTGGTTGATTCTATGATTCCTGCAGAGCCATTGAGGGAGGAAGTGGGAATGCAGATGTCTGTACGTGAGATGAAGCAGCCCTATCCAGCACTAGATATGATGACTGTCCTGCGAATAGCCTTGTCTCTGAAAACATGTAATTTTGCAATTTTCTGTTCCTGGGAGATCAGGAAGTAGGGTGTGGGGGTGAATCCCACATGCCAATCTATAATGCAGATTCCCTCAAACTGTACTTTGCATCTGGCAAAAGTTCAGCAAACAAGGCACATTTTGAGATAGATGTTTCTGCATTATCTCTGATTTTGATTGCCAATTCCAGACAGCATCGTGAAGGTTACAGCTTGGTTTCCAAATCGTTATTAAAGGTTACTCTGCAAGGGCACTGGTGCCTGGACCCTCTTTGCTGGACAACCTTTAGAGGAAAAATTGGTAATCATGTGTTGAAGTGCACATGAAAATTCAACAGTTAGCAGTACAGGGGAAAATTTAGTGCTTTACAATAGCAATACAGCATTAGTTACCAAGACTGCAAGTGTCCTATCATGCCTCCGCTAGAAAATTGTCCCCAAAGGGCAAGCAGCACTTCCTTGTTCCAAAAATCAATGCCTGTGTGGTGTGAAGGAATTAGTCCTGTATTTGGCTTTGCTTGAAGAAGAGCTGTAAAGTAAAAAAAACATGTTCAGATTTTGGGATATCTTAAATTCAGAAATCAGGTTTTGTTTCACATCAGTGTTTAATCCTAAGGGAAACAGTACTGATGCCTGGAAGAAAAATAACATTGCAGAAGTAAGAAGAGGTCAGTGTATGCTGGTTGAGGAGAGGAGCCACATGCTTGGAAAATTACTGTTAAGATATTTCGAGTATCAGTGGAGAAACAGGGTAATATATTGAACCTGGTACCAGACTCAAGGCCCTTTCTGGACATGGCAAAGCTGGTAATTTCTGGAGGACAGAGACTTCTCTCTGTGCTGTTAAGCCTGGCCTACAGAAAGTTACATCAGTGTAATTAAAAGTGTGTTTTACAATCAGTTTAGCAAGCCCATGCAGACCTTAGGTGGGCACTTTTAATTTTATTTCAGACTTGCATTAATTTGAGTTAAGTGAATTCCTTCCTGACTTAGGATAAATCAATACAAGCCAAGGCAAAATCAATTTAGGAGTGTCCAAACAAGTGTTCACTTCAGTTTAACAAAATTGATTTGTAAAGCTATTCAAATTAGATTGGTGTAACTTTTGTGTGAAGGCAAGCTTGGCTTAGCTAAGTTACTTAAACCAGACTTAGGAAGAAAGAAAAAAAGAAAAGGAAAAGAATAAGAAAAAGGAAAAGGAGAAAGGAAAAAGAAATAGGAAAAAATAGATTTTTTAAAATAACATTAGAGGAAGAAAAGGAAAAAAAAAAAGGAAAAGAAAAAGGAGAAGGAAAAGAAAAAGAAAAAAGAAAAAGGAAAAGGTAAAGAAAAAGAGGAAAAGAAAAAAAGATGAAGAAAAAAGTAAAAGGAAAAGAAAAAGAGAAAAAGTAAAGGAAAAAGGAAAAGAAAAAGAGAATATGAAAAAGAAAAAGGAAACCACCTTCTTTCCACCCCTCTACCTCATCCCAGAGTCTGCCTTACATGCAAGATGAGTTGGGAGGATCGGCCAGGGGGGTTAGAAGCAGAATTAGTTGGGTTACACAGCCAAAGCCCAGGGAGAAAAGCACAGACACAGACTCCAGCAGGTAGAGACTCTCACGCTCTGTCTTATCTCTGTTTGTGTCCTTGCTTTTATACACCTTAGCAAGCCGATGAGTGCAGCAACCATCACCAATTCCTTTTTACAGCCTATCACCTAATTTTTTCTCATTAAAACATTCCAGTTAACCTCAAACCAGCACAAGAGGTAAACCTGGATGGTTGTTTTCTATCTGGGGAGGGAAAGGGAGGCGTTGGTCTCTTGAGGGCTCTCTTTATCCAAGAGGGAAGATTGGATTTCTGTATCATTAGAAAATTCTTGTAAACACATCTAAATATAGTGTGTATACATGCTTGTAAATATAGCTTTGCTGTAAAACATAGCTTTATCTTGTTTCCAAGCTGTTTGAGCTGGTAAGTTTTAATTGGAACAGAAGTTCCCAACCCACCACAGAAAAAAAAAAAAGTGGATTATAGAGGAACTCACAGCCTGATTTCCCTCACCTTCTGAAAACTCAGCACTTTTCTCCATGGTCCTGCTGATTTTTGCTAAAGGCTTCCCAAAGTTTTTACTGATCACAAAACTACAATTGGTGCCCAAAAATTAAATTCATATGCAAGACATTAAAAGAAGAAAAAGAAAAAAGAAAGCCCCCACCATGACTTCCCTCTGTGAAGTGTTTTTTTACTGAAATGTGAGCATCATCAAAAGTTTTGGGATTTGTTTTCTTCTTGCAAATGTATTTCTGAATTAAGCTTCTCTAAGAAGAGTGCTGTGTCCAGTTCTGGGCTCCTCAATTCGAGAGAGAGGCTCAGCCGCTGAAAGGTGTCCAGAGAAGGGCAGCAAGGCTGGGGAGGGGCCTGGAGCACAGCCCTGTGAGGAGAGGCTGAGGGAGCTGGGGGTGTTCAAGTCCAGGTTGGATGAGGCCTTGAGCAACCTATTCTAGTGGGAGGTGTCCCTGCCTATAGCGGGGGGTTGGAACTGGATGAGCTTTGAGGTCCATTTCAACCTAAACCCTTCTATGATTCTATTCTATAAACACCAAAGAAACAAACAAAAAGACAAACCCCAAACCAGAACAAACCCAGAAAACCAGCCTCAAACCTAGCGAACAAATGGAAAAGAGGCTGAGGGAGCTGGGGGTGTGCAGCCTGCAGAAGAGGAGGCTCAGGGCAGACCCCATTGCTCTCTACAACTACCTGAAGGGAGATTGTGGCCCAGTGGGGTTGGTCTCTTCTCCCAGGCACCCAGCAACAGAAGAAGGGGACACAGTGTGAAGTTGTGCCAGGGGAGATCTAGGCTGGGTGTTAGGAGGAAGTTGTTGGCAGAGAGAGTGATTGGCATTGGAATGGGCTGCCCAGGGAGGTGGTGGAGTCACCATGCCTGGAGGTGTTTAAAAGGAGGCTGGATGAGACACTCAGTGCCATGGGTTAGTTAATTAGAAGGGTTAGGTGATAGGCTGGACTTGATGATCCTAGCGGTCTCTTCCAACATGGTTAATTCTGTGGTTCTGTGATTCTGTGATGAGTGTAATCTACCAGGAAAATGTTTTTCAAAGCACTCCTAGCAGCAATCTGTCTGCTAACGACCTAGGCTCGCTATTTCCTCATCTTTCTTGGTCTCAAACTGAGAAGAAATCCTTTCAGAAAGACAAGCCAAAAGGTTGTTAATAACATCAGTGACAGAGGGGTCAAGGTGCAGCATCTAATTTCAAGTATAAGCAATGATAATTATAGAATCAGTAGGATGGTTCTATGCAAAACCCTCATCCACAGTCCCTGGTCAGTGTCAGTTAGAGGCAGATGAGAAGCATTTTCTGGTCCACTCTTGCTCAAGAACGTGGGATAATCTCATCCAAAAAATCCATTTTCAAAGCACGCAGATCCAATCTTCAGACTGCTGTGTGCAGTGAGGAGTATTTTAGGTAGTGAAAGTTTTACATTTACAAGAGTCTTTTAATTCAAAGCAGAAGTAGTAAAACAGTAGTAATAATAATAATACTTTTAGACAAGGGTATTGCATACTGCAGATCCATAAATCGCCTCTGGGATGCAAACACTACCGAACGCCACCACATAAACCCCACAGCCACATCTCCACTTGTTCACTTACTAATGCTGTGGCCTGTGGGAAATGGCCTCGTCTAAGATCTGAATAGCTTTAACAGTGCTGTCCTGAAGGTCTGGGCTGTGCTTTGCTTCCTGCTCAAGTAATTGCAGGTTGTCAGGAGAAATTCAATTTGTGCTGATACTTCAAATACAGAGGTCACACTGGGAAATATGTTGCTGCTGGTTTTTTAACTAGCTCTATAAAGGGGAGCAAGGGAGAATCTCTGCCATTTCAAAGACAGAGGTTGCTCAGGCCAGACACTCTTTCAGAGCAAGGCTGAGCACTGGCTGCATGTCTTCTCCTGCTCCTCAGGCTTTCCTAAGGTACTTCTGACTCCATCGTTAATGGCCTTGAGACTAGCAATGACTAACAATGGCATCGCAGCTGACATCTCAATCTTACATGTATCAAAGACAGACAGAGAGAGTGATTGGCATTGGAATGGGCTGCCCAGGGAGGTGGTGGAGTTGCCATCCCTGGAGATGTTGAAGCAAAGCCTGGCTGGGGCGCTTAGTGCCACGGTCTGGTTGATTGGCCAGGGCTGGGTGCTAGGTTGGACTGGCTGTGCTTGGAGGTCTCTTCCAACCTGGTTGATTCTGTGATTCTATGATAACCTGTCCCCAGAAGGGGCTGGCCTGCTGAGTCTTCTTTCCCGCATTTCACTGTTTACATGGATCAAAACCATGTAGCAAGATCTGGGTTGTGCTGGGCCCTCCGAGTTGCCTGGTGTCATAGCAGCCATTTGGGTGATTATTTACATTTTCTTTTCTCTCTGAGCAAGCACTGTTGTGCCACTCAGGAATCTACAATAATCTTCCTTCCATATTTCTGTAAGCTATTTTGCTCAGCCTGCTTGCCAAAATACTCACTCATGAATATGAGATGAGGTAGAAGAAATATTTCTTTAAGTTTTAAGCCCCTTGGGCCTTTAATCTTGAAGCCTTTTAAATCCAGGAGATGATTTTTTTTGTGAGCATGCATGTGTATGTGCTGAAGTGTGTGTGTTGGTGTCAGCTCTCTTAACTTGTGTGCTTACCTGATTGCTGGAGGGCTTTCATTCTCGTTTAGGTATATCGTGTACTCGCACACACGAGCAGGAAGGACAGGTTTTGCCTGGTCCTGACTGTACGGAGGAGAGTGATTACCCAAAGTATTTCCTACTGCAGCTGTAGAGAATAAATATTGATGAATTTTGTAGCAAGGCAAAAAAAAAAAAAAAAAAGGTAAACGAAACTTTTCAAGGGCACTGCCATGCAATGGCCACACAAACGTTATCACAGGCATCCTGTAGAACAGCAAGTGTCAGTGGAGGGCTCCGCGTGAGACAGCTTAGTGGGTGACTGGAAAATAGGTTTTCATGACAATTAAAGAGAGATGTTGAGGTGCTGGAAGATGTCGAGGGAAGGGTGACAAAACTGGTGAGGGGCCTGGTGCACAGCCCTGTGAGGAGAGGCTGAGGGAGCTGGGAGTGTGCAGCCTGGAGGAGAGAAGGCTCAGGGCAGAGCTCATTGCTGTCTACAACTACCTGAAGGGAGGTTGTAGCCAGGTGGAGCTGGGCTCTCTCTCAGGCAAGCAGCAACAGAAGAAGGGGACACAGTCTCAAGTTGTGCTAGGGGAGGTATAGGCTGGATATTAGGAGCAAGTTCTTTACAGAGTGATTGGCATTAGAATGGGCTGCACAGGGAGGTGGTGGAGTCACCATACCTGGAGGTGTTGAAGCAAAGCCTGGATGAGGCACTTAGTGCCATGGTCTGGTTGATTGGCCAGGGCTGGGTGCTAGGTTGGACTGAATGAGCTTGGAGGTTTCTTCCAATCTGCTTGATTCTATGATTCTGTGACAAGGTGGTCATACATTTAACACAGGAGAGGCCTTTTTCTCTCTCTGTCTGTTGAAGGGCCCCTTGATTTCTTGGACTGTGGTGTGATGAAGACGACAATGCCTCAGCATGTGGTGTATGCAGTGAGGTGAAAGGAAAAACCCAGCACCTGTTTGACACATGTCAGCTGGCAGAGAGTTGCCCCTGGGCTCCGCTTCCCGCTTCTGCTCCAACAGGAGTAATGATGCTAACTTGAACTCTCAATTCTGGGGGTACACTACCTATTGAATCTGCATGCAAATGATCAAGTATTAATTCAATTTAGTCTGACAGCTCTAATCACCAAGGGGCCATTCTTTCTCCAGCCTACCTGGAAAAGAATTCCTGCCTAGTAGCTAAAGCACTCATCCAAGGGTTGGGATATTAATGTTCAAACCCTCTACTAAAAACTGTCAGGACTGAATATCTCAGTCTGCATGGGTCTCCTGTAGAAGACTGCATTGTTTACTGGACCAAGGTTTCAGGCATATCATTATCTTTCAATTATAAGCAGCATACAAATGGTCAAATGATTTGATTTTAGAAGGCAGGAGGTTTCACCTCAACACAAAGGAGAAATTCTTTACTGTGAGTGTCACTGAGCAGTGGCACAGGCTCCCCAGAGAGGTTGTGAAGTCTCCTCTGGAGACTTTCAAGACCTGTCTCGATGTGTTTCTGTGTGACCTGAGCTAGATTGTGTGGTCCTGTTCTAGCAGGAGGGTTGGACTCAGTGAGCTCTTTGGGTCCCTTCCAACCCCTGACATCTGTGAGTGTGATCCTGTGAACGCCAAAATGCAAACTTTTGTGCTTACTGAAAATAGACATTAAAATACTGCAGGAGAAGGAAAGATGACAGAGTCATCTGTGCAAAGAGCTGCTGAAAAAACATATCCTGGCAGAGAAGAGGTCACAGTGTATGGAAAAAGGGACAGGCCACTTGGGAGAATTATAGGAATGTTCTCAAGGTATGTAAGGATGCAACAGGAAAGGCCAAAGATACTTTAGAATTCAATCTGGTGAGGGAAGGACAAGACAAGAAGGGCTTCTTCAAATCCATCAGTGGCTAAAGGAAGAATAGGGAAAACATAGACCAGCTGCTGAGCGAGGTGAGAGCCCTGGTGACAGAGAAGGCAAAGTTACTGAATTCCTCCTTTGCTTCTGTCTTTACTGCTAGGATCAGCCCTCAGCAATCCCAAACCTTGGAAGTAAGAGAAAAAAGCCTGGAGAAAGTACGAGTCTCCACTGCTCAGTGAGGATTGGGATGTAGATCATCTGGGTAAACTGAACACCCACAAATCCATGGGCCTTGGCAGGGAACTGCTAGAGAATGTCCAATGGAGGCCTCAAGGATGTGATTAAGGGACTGGGCCATTTGTCTTAGGAGTTGAGGCTGAAAGACCTGAAGCTGTTTACTATGGATAAGAGAAGAATGAGAGGAGATCTCATGAGTGTTTATAAATATCTGAAGGGTAAGTGTCAAGGAGAAGGGGCCAGACTCTTTTCAATGGTGCCCTGTGATAAGGTGATGGATAATGGACACAAACTGGAACACAGGAAGCTTTGCCTCAACATGAGGAAAAAAATGACTCTGAAACTGATGGAGCACTGGAATAGGCTTCCTGGAGAGGCTGTGGAGTCTCCTTCTCTGGAGCCTTTCAGAACTCACCTAGATGCATTCCTGTGTGACCTGCTCAAACAGGGTAGTTGGACCCCATGATCTCCAGAGGCTGTGTCCAACCCCTATTGTTCTATGGTTCTATGATCTCTTTAACTCTGATTTCTTAGTATCTTTTTGTGCCACCGAATCACATTTTGGTTTTAGCAAACAAACAACTTCACAGAACCAAGTTATTATTTTCCACCAAGCATTAGTCTCCAGTCACAGAAGCACAGTGTCAAGAGAGAGTTCTTGCCCAAAAGATGTAGCAATCTAATGCCCCGTGGAACCCTTCTCTGTCTGGAGAATATACAGTAAAACCAGTAATGAACTTGTAGCACAAGTTCTGTAGTGGGAAAGTGCCCCACATATTTACTGTAGCAATTAAAACTTGCTTTCTGCCTCTTCCTTGCTTACATTTCCATCCATCTAGATTCTGAATACCAACTCCCATGAACAGCAAGGAATGCAGTAAATCTTTACTAATTCCTCCTAAAAACAAATTCCAGAGAGCTGCAGTGAAGTATACTGTGTTTTTAAAGAGTTTGGAGGTGAGAGAGAGACATTTGGAAGGTTAATTCTGGAAAAGACATGAAATTCGACCACATTCCTACATTTTTCCACCAGGGTAGGGCTGAGGAATCTGCAGAGTAGCTGCTGAATTATATCTAATATGCCCCGGAGGCATCCGAAGTAGGGAAAGTAGAAAACTAAGTGTCCATGATAATGAATTAGCTCTGTGGGTTCTGGCTCTAAACAGTACACCTTACAAATTGGGTAGAGTGAGGAAGATTCTTTTCTTCCCATGTATCTTTCACTTAATGTGTGTGAGTGGGCCTAGGAACTAGAAAAAAAGGAGTTAGGGGAGAAAAATCCAGAAACAAAGAAAGAGAAAAAACCCAAATGGCTGTACCTGTCTGATGGTGTTAGATGAAATTAGACTATAATGATTACTGTGTGCCTTCACAAAAGACATTTTGTAACATTTAAGATTTCTGCTAATTGAACGAGGAACATTACCATGCAAAAGAATGTTAGTGAAGGTTGAAAAGGACAAACCAACTATTCTCGTACATCACTGTAATTATGCAGCCCCATGTTCCAACAATTACATTTATGTAGACCCACTGTTAAAATCAATGTTACTTGTACAGCTAGTCCTTAATCAATGGAATCAGTCAATTTACCATGGTCACATCCTTCTTCTTAATTAAGACAGTGATATCTCTGGAGCGCAGGGTCTCAAAGAGATAAATAAGTACAGAGGTTGGGAAATGTCAAAGAGGTGACTCCCTGATTTTACTCTCAGCGAACTTGGGAGGAAATAAGACAGTTCCCTGAGTTCAGGGAAGCAGCACAATCTTCTAAAGAGATGGCTTAGCATTCATTAAGACAAGAGCAGGTAGCAGTGTCTGACAGAAATAGCACTAATGAGCAAAGAGCGCTTTCAACATGCATATCCTTCATAGTCATAGTCTGAATTATGAAGGTTGTGCCACCTAAGCCAATTTTAATTAGAGCGAGCATGGACCTCTTTGGACAGTTAGCCTTTCTTTCCAAAATCCATTTCAATATGGTGTCACTTTGTTGTCATAATCAAAATGGCAAAGTGATGGAATAACCTACTTAAAATGTCTGCAGTGTTAAAGCAGATATGGCAAACATCCTCTAATGACACATGTAATAAGGGTATTACCTAGAGGACTTTGACAGTGCATTCTGTGTTGTCAGCCTAGTTGGAATAATGATAGAGGTCTCCTCTCGAATAGGATAGAGGTCTTTATCAGGCCAAGTCTAAACTTCCTGTTCTACGGGTGAGCTATTAAACCCCCAGATGCTGAAAGAAAGCAGGGAAATGCAGATCTGCTGAGCAGGCAAGTGCAGAGGTGGTCATCACTGTGGAGGCTGTTTCTCTCTCTGCAAGTATACCTGTACTGTCAAACCAACCCTGTCCTGGGCTGCAGCAAGAGAAGCATTACCAACAGGGCAAGGGAGGGGATTCTGCCCCTTGGCTCTGCTCTCCTCAGACCCCACCTGGAGTGCAATTCTGGAGCCCTCAACACAAGCAGGACATGGAACTGTTGGAGCCAGTCCAGACTAGGCCACCGAGATGCTGAGAGGGCTGCAGCAGCTCTGCTGTGAGGACAGGCTACAAGAGCTGGGACTCTTCATCCTGGAGAAGAGAAGGCTTGGAGGAGACCTTGGAGTGGCCTTCCAGTATCTGAAGAGGGCCTACAGGAAGGCTGGGGAGGGACTGTTGACTATTGATGAGGAGGAATGGGTTTAAACGGGCAGAGGGGAGGTTGAAACTAGATGTTAGAAAAGGGTTCTTTGCAGTGAGGGTGGTGAGACACTGGCACAGGTTGCCCAGGGAGGTTGTGGAGCACAGAATCACCCAATGTGATCAAAGATCACAGACTCTGTGCTCCACAACCTCCCTGGAGCTGTTCAAGGCCAGGTTGGATGAGGCCTTGAGCGACCTGTTCTAGTGGGAGGTGTCCCTGCCTATGGCAGGTATGGTTGGAATTGGCCGAGCTTTGAGGTCCCTTCCGACCTAAATCATTCTGTCCTGTGCTCTTTGTATTGCACCAGCATTGCAGCAACCTCTCTATCTATTTGCTAGCTAAAGGTTGGAGCATTTTCTCTCCTTTCAGGTGTATTATTAAATTTAGTAGATTAATGTCTCATACCTGCTTTGAGAATTTCAAGTCAAAGTAGTGCAATTCAGTGTTGTTTAAAACTATCGTCTTGAGATTGAAGCAAGAAAACATATCTGATCTGGACTAGCTACAAAATCATGCATGCAAATTCAGTTTGAAGGTTGCTGCAGCAAAAGCAGTAAAGGAAAAACAAATCACAGGACTGTAGAAGAATAAATAATCTGACTTGCCATAGAAGAATTTTTCTTCCCTTTTCCATTCTCTCCACGAAATAACTTGAAACTGTTGAACTCTTTGTGATGTATTTACTTCTGCTTTTGGGGTGCTCTGGTGAAAGCCAAAGGTATAAACTTAGAAATCAAAAAGGTATACAAAGTTTATATAAATACCTAACATAAATAAATATATTCATATAATATAGAAGTATAAATCTATATAACAATAAATAGAAGTAGATTCGCATTTTATATGCATTTATAATACATTAAATGAAAAGTTAAAGTATTTTCTATAGATTAAATTAAAATGTATACATAAAGAGATTAAACAAAAATCTATTAATCCATAAGTTTATATAAATGCATAAATTAAAAAAAAAACTTAACTAGAAGTCATTTAACATTCAGGGGGAAATTACCATTAACAAAACCAAAAAAAGGGAGGGATTTTCACATCTCTTTTGGTGAAGAAACAGAATTAAGAGGAAAACAAAGCCAAGCAAGCTGCAGGGATTAAAGAAGCTGTGCTATAAATGTGAAAGCAGCTGTTCAGCCATATGTGCTTACCTTTTCATTTTTTTTCTCAGCCAGGGCTCTTACCCTGGATCTCTACCAACCTGGCTTGCTTTTAATCCAGCAGCAGCATTGCCTGAATAACCAATACCTCCTGATCTGCAGAGTGGCTTTGTTGTGGTAGGATCAACCACATCAATTCCCCATTTTCTTCAATTTACTTCAATTCCTGCAGGTTCCTGTATCTTGCAGTATTTCAAATTCATGACTATTTTGAGCAGCTTGGCCAAGACCCCACAGACTATGCTCATATGTGGCCAGCAGGGCCAGGGAGGTGATTCTCCCCCTCTACCCTGCTCTGCTGAGACCCCAACTGGAGTACTGCATCCAGTTCTGGAGCCCCCATTACAAGAAGGATGTGGATGTGCCCAGAGAATGGCCATGAGGATGCTCAGAAGGCTGCAGCAGCTCTGCTGTGAGCATAGACTGAAAGAGTTGGGGCTGTGCAGGCTGGAGAAGAGGAGGCTCCCAGGGGACCTTCTTGTGGCCTTCCAGGATCTGAAGGGAGCCTACAAAAAAGTTGGGGAGGGACTTTTTAGGCTGTCAGGGAGTGCCAGGAGTGGGGGGAATGGAGCAAAGCTGGAGGTGGGGAGAGTCAGAGTGGAGGTGAGGAGGAAGTTGTTGAGCATGAGAGTGGTGAGAGGCTGGAATGGGTTGCCCAGGGAGGTGGTTGAGGCCCCATGGCTGGAGGTGTTTAAGGCCAGGCTGGCTGAGGCTGTGGGCAGCCTGCTCTAGGGTAGGGTGTCCCTGGGCATGGCAGGGGGGTTGGAACTGGCTGCTCCTTGTGGTCCCTTCCAGCCCTGACTGCTTCCATGATTGTATGATTCTATATAGCGACACAGTCATACATCTATAGCCCAGACCACCATGCCCCTGCATTCAGCAAAGAAAACTCTTGTGACTAACTTCTATCCTATGTTTGTAACTTTCCTGACGAGTTGCAGTATAGAGTAACTGTTTACCTACTTGGCTGAACCGAGACTTGCAACAGCTATCTGCACAGGTTTACATATGATGTCCCTATAAATATAGGCACATGTCTCATTGCAGACAGAGCTATGAATAAAATAACCCAGAATGTGAGCCAAATATTCCCCATGCTCATGAAATCCCCATCGAGCTCTCAATATTGCCTTCTGGAAGAGCTTTCCATGTGCTATCGTTTTGCAGAACCCATCTTAGAAGCTGCTAATTTATGTGGGACGCTGCCAGGTGTGTGTTTTGTTATGGCAAGAAGATATTTCCTCTGTAGTAATTTAATTTATTTTATACTGAACTTTGGGAAGATTGCTCATGCTTTTGTCCTTCTGGGCACTTGTTAATGGAAAAATGTGGCCAATGGTAGAACTACAGCAGAGAGAGCAGAGTTTGAAAAGGAAAATTAATCACTGTGCTTTCAACAATGGATCATATCAAAACTGTTCTTAGCCTTGCATGCTTTACATTCAATGGCCAATCTTTGAACAAACTGGTGTCTGAGCTATAGGTTCCCTAACCCATCCATCACAGCAGAGCTCTGTCTTCTGTATTTCAAGAAAATTACAGAAAATAAAGCTGCACTAAAACCAAAAAGCTGGAAACAGAGATGGCACTCATGGCAACACTAAAAACAAAATACCGAAGGTGGGCAGCCATCCGCTCAGCTCACAACGAGCGCAGCTCAAGACAGATGTCTTCTTTTGTTCTGCTGCAGTACCCAGGAGGTAAGCCATAAGAAGTAGGACAAGTTTGCTACAGTCATGTGCTAGTTTGAAGCTGGCTGGGGTATTTTGGTGAGAAGAATTAGATGCTAGACTGTGAAAAGGAAACAGAGGTGATGGCTGCTGCACTCATAGGCTTGCTGAGATGGATAAAATCAAGAACACAGATATAGATAACACAGTTGCTGTGTGTCTCTGGCTGCCTGCACTTTTCTCCCTAACCTGCTGTCTAACTAATCCTTCTGCTTTCTAACCCCCTTGGCTGATTCTCCAAACTCACTTTGAATGTAAGGGAAAGTCTGGGATAAGGTAGAGGGGTGGGAAAGAGGTGGCAGGGTGGCTGGGAGCCCCTCCTGGGGACTCTGGTTTCTGGCAGGGCTGTTGTGTTTCTGTATTCCTTTTTTCAACTTGTATATTTCTGTATCTAGCTGTAAGTGTTGTAAATATCTGCTTGTCTGTTGTGCTAAGCTGTGAATATAAGGCTTCATTCCTTAACCTAAAGGGTGATTTCATAATAGTTGGGGGGTAGGTAACACCCAAACCGTCACAAGTCACAGGACACGAATAGTAGAGACTAGTTTCAACTAGGGATGGGAGAAGTAGCTAGAGAAAAACCAAGAACAGTCACTTTTTTAATGAAGCTAAATGTTGAGCCACACTATAGTGTAAGCCTTCCTGCAGCACACAACACAAAGCCCAGATCATGCACATTGCCCTTTTCTCCACGACGAATTGAAGTGAGTGGAATCAGATCATGCACTCAGCCTAGCGTTACCTTTCAACTAGTGTTACCTAGAGAACTCTACTTCACATCGAGTCATTTGTTTGACAAAGTTACTTCTCTTCTTACCTTTGAGTATCACAGCATTCTGCATCCCCTGATTCCAGCCTTACCAGCAACATGAATGCCAAAATACCATTGCAGATCTTGAGAGTTTTTGAGCCAAGATTCAGGCTCAGGAGGTTCAAGTTATTTGCTGCAGTTCCCTTAACCATCCATATTTTGAAATGCTGAAGCAGCCACTCCTGATTTTAATTTATAAAAGCATTTTAAAAACTTATTAGACATCAAATTGCATGGAAAATAAAAGGAACAGGTTTACCAGCTGCACTCTGCCCCACCTCTCCAGCTCCACCCGTGCGGTGCCGCTCAGCACTGTGCCATGGGTCAGCTTTGGGGATGGGTGTAAGAGGAAAGAGTTGGTATGGGTTTGATCAGAAGCAGACAGCAGGCCAAACAATTGCCAGGTGGCCAGAAGATAAGGCCTGAGAACTAAAGGTCTTTGAGCTCTCAAGTGAGGAACAGAGCCTGCAAGTGCCATCCCTGTAATCAGAGGCCAGAGTGGTGTGTTGGCTAAACAGCGTGTGGAGCCAGCACTGACCTTAAAAGGCTCTGCAGAGGGCCACCAGCTGCAGAGGCAGCTGAAGGTGATGAAGGCTCCCCTCGCTAGGGCTTCGTGCGACCACTGAAGCCAACAATGCACATGGGCAGTAGGGAAGGTGGTTATGGGACTCTCAAATGAATTGGAGAGAAAAGAGAATTGTATTTGGAAAGAGAAGTACAGAAGGAAATTACAAAGCAGATACAACATCCATAGTGACCCCCTTGAATCTTCCCTCAACCCAAAACTAAATCTGTAATCCCCAGTGCTCCAATCCTCCCCCACCTCTTCTGCCATCCATAGGCCTAAACACAAGCCTCAGAAGGCCCCAAAACAGGACTACTCCTTACATGTTTGTCCTGATAAGGTAGCTCCCTTAAGACACATCAGGGCTGGAGAGAGAGGAAAGGAGGGCAAGTTAGGCTCGCTGCTAGTTTATAAAGAGATAGCAGAACTGTGGGACTGAATAACAATTTCTAGTCCTAGACTAGAGAATTGCTGGGAACTAGACTAGTTCCCAACCCAGGACACTCCTGTATGACTGTATGTTCTGTTATGGAGCATGGCAGATTCATGGTCTTTGTGTGTGCAGGGAGGGGATGTTAATCAGAAAGTTCTGCAGAGCATCCATACCTATGCCTGCACTCCAGCATCCATGAAACACATCTGAAGAGCCTGTAACATACTTAAGGCTCATTGAAAATGAAGGTAATTCCACTTCAATATACCTACCTAAAAAGAAAAGGAAACCAGATGATTGATCAGATCAAAAGCACTGAAAGAATAGTGTGAAGTCTGGAGTTACTCAGGAGGCAACAGCCTTTAGACTGGAAACACTTTCTTCTGGACCTCGTCAGCATGCTGGGACAGTATTGCCTTTCAGAAGTTCTGGTAGGCCAATGAATATGTCATGAATGAAGAGAAAATATATAGTATATCTTTTAGCTTTAGCTTGAGAATAAAAAGGAATGGCTGTTTTGGTAGCAGTCCTTCAAGTCTTGTTACTTATAAAGGAGTTCCATGCCACATTTCATTACAGTTCTAACTCTACTGAAACAATTCCAAGAGTGTCTGTCAACCATCAGAAAACAGTTGTGCAGTGAAGAAAGAAAGGCTATTGAATTACATTTAAGAATGAGTTTTGCCCTCTTCTCCCTCCCATTCTCTTTCCATCACACAGAACACTGAATATGTATTGGCAAAGCCTGGGCACCATGCAAAGCAGAATAGCATTTATTTGTATGTATGGCATATCATATTCAAGGTATCTCAAAGCACTTCAAGGAGAAGTGACTGAGCTAATGGAGTGACTGTGCTGGCAAACTTGACTCTCATTGAACGGTCATCAATAAATCATATGTATTCCAGACGTCAGAACTGTGAGAAAAACATAGAAATGTTGGCCAAAATGTGGGGCATGTACAATAAAAAAGTCATAAAGGAGTGAAAAAAGATCCCTGCCCTTTCTCCAAAGGATGCAAGATGCAGCACACTTTGAGAGCTCACAGGTATATCATAATTGCCAGCATAGTGTCCTCTTTCTGAGGTCTTGCAGGTCATATACCATTCTTTTTTTAAATAAAAGTTGCATATCTTAGTCACACACCCTTTTGGATCATCAAAAGTGGTTAGCAAACAGCAGCGGAGACACTTCATGTGAAACACCATTGTTATTAGACTCATGTTTTAGTGACTCTGGTAAGTAGACTCAACTGCGACAAAGGGGTGGTTGATATTAATACTTCTTCCATACAAGGACAAATGTTTGTATCATAGAATCAAGCAGGTTGGAAGAGACCTCCAAGGTCATCGAGCCCAACCTAGCACCCAGCCCTAGCCAGTGAACCAGACCATGGCACTAAGAGCCCCAGTCAGGCTTTGCTTGAACACCCCCAGGGATGGCGACCACCACCTCCCTGGTATTGTTGCAAATAAATACTGAGACCTGACCAAAAGGCTGCTCAGCCTGGTAAGGAGGCCATTGCACTAGGAATGATGTTGATGGGAAGTTGACAATGATGAAGGACTCAGGATTTACACAGGGAGAGAGTGCAGGTGTGATAAGGATATAGAGACCTTGTAATAAGCAAAGCAGTGCTGAAAGATGCACCTAAGGAAGTGCTGACTGGACAGCAGCATGGGATTTTTCTGGGGAATCAGCATCACTGGCTGCACCTCGGTGGTGCCTGTATAGTAACACAGGAATTACAGGGAGCAAGGGGGAGAAGTCTGCATGCAGGTGCATGGGAGCACAAAGACATGCTGGGATGATGAGCCATCTGAGAGTTTGCTGGACAGGATTAGAAGGCAGGCAGAACTGGCATGAGTATCTGCTGCATATCACCTGATGAAGAAAAAGAAACAAATTGAACCTTCCTTAGACAACTGGAAGAAGCTGCTTATCTGCAGGCCCTGATCTTCCTGAAGATCTTCAGCCCCCATGGTATCCACTAGAAGAACAGCATGACAGGGCACAAAAAACTGAAGAGGTTTCTGAAGTACATTGATAATAAATTCTAGACACAGATGTCTGAGAAATCAACAAGGGGAGATGCTGCTAAATATCATACTTAAGCCCAACTATGAACAACTGGTCAGTGAGATGAAGATCAAGGATATCGTAGGTTGCAAGAGCCATGAGATGGTGGAGTTCAGGGTTATGTAAAGAGAGGGGCAAGGCAAAACAGCTGACAACAAGCCTGGGCTTCGGGATGCAAACTTTGACTTGTTCAGGCACTGAACTGGAAGACTCCTTTGTGATATGACCACTGAGCCTAGGAGAGTGTCTTGATTTTGAAGGATCATATTCTGCAAGTTCAAGTAGGGTTCATCTTAGTGCACAGGAAAACCAGAACATGAATATAAATCTATTCAGAAGATAGGAGAATAAAGCAGATGGAGCCACTGCCTTCTCTGTAGTAGCCAGTGAGAGACCAGGAATCAATGGGCACAAACCAAACTGTTGTGAATTCCACTTAAACCCAAGAGAAAACTGCAAGGATTGTTGACATCTGGAAAAGGTTGCTTTGAAAGGCTGAAGGCATTCCATCTCTGGAGATACTCACAACTCCATCTCTGGAGGTACTCACAACTCAACTGGAGATACAGTCTGGAGCAAACTATCTGACTGCTTTGAGCAAAGGAGTTGAATAGATCTCCAGAAGCTTCTTCCAACCTCAGCCATTCTGGGATATTGTAATACCTTAAAAAATCAAAAAGATTAGATGTTTAAGATGATACATAAGAAGACTTCAGTGACACATCACTGAAACACACAGAATGGTGTAAGAGGTATGCCCACACATACACTCTATCCAGAGTGAAAATAAAACCCAAAGGTGTAAATCAACTTCCTGCAGTACCAAATGGTCACCATGCACTGGTTCTGTCTTTCTTCTTCCTAAACCCATGGAAGGTGACCAAGAAGGCAATGGTTTGATTCCTCTTACAGGACTAAGCAGATAATGGTTTCATTTCTCCCTGAAAAACTGGGATCTGTGCTACACTTTCACAAATTTGATCAGTTTAAGAGTTCTGTTTACTTCTGCTCTAATCCTGCATGCCAAGGGAATGCTAGTTTAATGATGATTCACAAAACAGCAGTCAAGCCACAGAGATCAACCACTTAAAGACAGATTCTCCCCTGGGGTCCGTGATTAAATTCTACAGGATGAAAAGGGGTTTAATATATATCTACCATATATGTCCCTTTGCTCCTCGAAGTTTCTAAACCCCCATTCCAATGGGGCTGCCTTAAATGAAGTGCGGCCCCCAAAGTGTCATATAGAGGAGCACCAAAACCCCTTTTCTTGCTTTCCACGTAGAAAACCTATGTGGACCCTCCACAGACAGATCTGGGGGGCACTGCTACCCTGCCCACAAACGCGAGAAGATCAAATGAAGAGTAATTCATATTTATAAGGAATCAATTCCAGCAAGAAATTGAACCAAGAAGCTTTGGGCTCAAAGTAGTGAGGCATCCTGCTGAGATAAGAAGAAATGACTTTGTCTGTCTCTACCCAACTAACTAGGTGTCACGTGTGATGTTCTTGCTTTAATGCCTGCCTTACTTATGGTGCCTGATAACCGCGTGGATAAGGGGCTAGAAATACATGTCACGAAACACTACCAGCATGTGAGTGGGATATGCATAAATGAAGAGATGTGAATGGCTCTTCTCTAGGCCAGCAGGCTTCCTGTCAGTTCTTCATTATGTCTGAGAGTAATCTTCAAACACACACACAAGTCTTCTCTTCAAGAATGTATTAGCAGGAGAAGGGCGTAAAAAGGTTCTGTGTCATTACGAGGACTTGACTTTAAGAGCAGTTTGTAAGGCTAGGGAAAGAGTGAATAAACAAACATTCTACGCCACATCCCAGAGGGAAATGGTGGGAAATTCACCATTTGTGCCCTGGTGAAAGGACACGGTCAGCAGTTTGGCATTTGGATTGTTCCTCATGCAGCCACGGGACCGGGAAAAGTGGAAAATGATAATTACTGAGTATGCATTTAGCTCGCTCTGAGGAGTGCTGGGTGCTCTTTGCTGATAGAACACCAGCAGTTTCTGGGTAGCTTCTCAGGAAACAGTAAGTTACTCTTTCTTAAAGAGCCTTTGATCACCTAGAATTAAAGACAAACACATTCCCCATGCTCTAACCTGTTAAAGCCAACCAACCAGAAAAAGCCCTATTCCACCATGGGAGTCCTTGGACTAGATTGGTGTTGATATGATCCTGAGGGCACTTTGACACTGCAATTGTAGAGAGTCAAATTAAAAGCTGCACATGGCAAGCTGTTGTTTTTTTCCCACAGGTCTGTGCAAAGCACGTGGTCCAGTCACTGACAACAGGCTTCAGGTTAATGTGGGTTAGAAAATCCTCTGAAGAAGAGGATGCTATGTAGTCACATGTCATTGTGCTCTATACTCTAGACTATAACAGCATTATGCAGCCTTCATAGAATCATAGAATCATAGAAGAATCATAATTCTATGATTCTTATGCAGCCTTACACGAAGAGCAGACAGGTGCTACTGAACTTCAGTATCCACCTTATTTCTCAGCACAAAAAGGTTTACGTTATGTGTGAATAACTTTACACTGCCATAACGCTCTACAGAAACAGGGAATGGAATGGAATGGAATGGAATGGAATGGAATGGAATGGAATGGAATGGAATGGAATGGAATGGAATGGAATGGAAT
>WAAF01010672.1:0-14830 GCA_013400475.1 Tricholaema leucomelas
GCTGCCAGCTGCATGTGGCACCATTCACCATGTGTTTCCATGAAAATTTTCCATGCTCAGGCATCCACATTTTCTCATGAGAAACTGCCTCAGCCAAAGCATTCCCTATCAGCTGCCCTTTTGCTTGACTTCAAAGGCAAACTCTGTGGCCAGACCTGCATGCTGGGAAATATTTCCAGTCAGATGTCCTGTCCTTAACATTTCAGAGGAGCCATTTGCTGGGCTTGGGGGGGGGGGTTGCACACAACACATAATGCCCAGCATTATGTATTGGAGACAAACCACATTAAACAGGAATAGCAACAGCAGTTCCTGAGCTGTGTGACCCTGAGCCCTCTTTTTTTCCCACCCCCCACCATTAACTGTGGTGTTTCCAAAGTGTTGGTTGCTTAGAATAGTTCTTAAACACCAACCCTGACTGAACTCCCTTTATTGCCTCTCAAATGGTGTGTTGGGGAGAGGAAATGTTAACTGTTGAGGCTCCAACTGGAATATGGCAGCGAGCTCTGGGCTCCCCAGTTGAAGAGGGACAGGGATCTGCTGGAGAGTCCAAGGGAGGGCTGTAAGGATGCTGAAGGGACTGCAGCACTGCTCGAGGAGGAGAGGCTGAGAGCTCTGGGGCTGGTCAATATGGAGAGAAGGCTGAGAGGGGATCTGAGCAGTGTCTGTCAATAGGTGAGGGCTAGGGGTCAGGAAGGCAGGGACAGGGACAGCTTCTGCTCACTTGTGCCCTGGGATAGTACAAGCACCCAAAGAGTGGCTGCCACACCCAAAGAGTGGCTGTCAATGGCTCTATGGCCAAGTGCAGCCAGTGACAAGTGGAGTCCCTCAGGGATCAGTCCTGGCACCAGTCTTGTTCAACATCTTTGGGGGTGCCATGGACAGAGGTGATTCTCCCCCTCTACTGTGCTCTGCTGAGACCCCACCTGGAGTACTGCATCCAGTTCTGGAGCCCCTGGGACAAGAGGGCTGTGGAGATGCTGGAGTGAGTCCAGAGCAGGGCCAGGAGGATGCTGAGAGGGCTGCAGCAGCTCTGCTGTGAGCACAGACTGAAAGAGTTGGGGCTGTGCAGGCTGCAGAAGAGGAGGCTCCCAAGTGATCTTCCTGTGGCCTTGCAGGATCTGAAAGGGGCTACAAAAAAGCTGGGGAGGGACTTTTGAGGCTGTCAGAGAGCAACAGGAGTGGGGGGAATAGAGCAAAGCTGGAGGTGGGGAGAGTGAGGCTGGAGGTGAGGAGGAAGTTGTTGAGCATGAGAGTGGTGAGAGGCTGGCAGGGGTTGCCCAGGGAGGTGGTTGAGGCCCCATGGCTGGAGGTGTTTCAGGCCAGGCTGGCTGAGGCTGTGTGCAGCCTGCTCTAGGGTAGGGTGTCCCTGGGCATGGCAGGGGGGTTGGAACTGGCTGCTCCTTGTGGTCCCTTCCAGCCCTGACTGCTTCTGTGATTGGCAATAGATGGAAACTGCAACATAGGAAGCTCCATCTCCACATGAGGAAGAACTTCTTGACTGCAAGGGTGTGATGGTTTGTTTCCTGTTCCTTACTCTATCTTGTAACCAGTCACTCTATCTTGTAAACAGTCACTCTATGTTGTAAACAATTACTCTACCTTGTAACTAGTAACCAGTAACTCCATCTTGTAACCAGTAACTCCATCACTCCATCTTGTAATCAGTAACTCTATCTTGTAACTAGTAAGCAGTTACTGTACCTTGTAACCAGTAACTCTATTTTGTAACCAGTATCCAGTTACTCTATCTTGTAACCAGTAACTCTACCTTGTAACCAGTAACTCTATCTTGTATCTAGTAACCAGTTACTCTATCTTGTAACCAGTAATTCTATTTTGTATCTAGTAACCAGTTACTCTACCTTGTAACCAGTAACTCTATCACAGTCTCACAGTATTACCAAGGTTGGAAGAGACCTCACAGATCATCAAGTCCAAGCCGTTAGCACAGAGCTCAAGGCCAGACCATGGCACCAAGTGCCACGTCCAATCCTGCCTTGAACAGCTCCAGGGACGGCGACTCCACCACCTCCCTGGGCAGCCCATTCCAGTAGCCAATGACTCTCTCAGGGAAGAACTTTCTCCTCACCTCGAGCCTAAACTTCCCCTGGCGCAGCCTGAGGCTGTGTCCTCTTGTTNCCCACGCTTCCTGAGCTTGCCATGGGAGGCAGTGTCAAAGGCTTGCTTGGCAAAGCCTTCTGCTCCAGTGCGCTGCTTTAAGACCTCTCTTTAGCCTCGTTCCAAGCACGCAGCTCAAAGGTTCATGGATTCACATCATGGTTTGTGTTGGAAGGGACATTAAAGATCACCCAGCTCCAAAACCATCCCCACCTTGCCACGTGAAGATGTTAAACAGCAGCTACAAAGCTCAAACATTTACAACCAGCAGGTCTGGATAACCTGCACCTGCAGTTGAACAGAGCTAACTGAAAAGCAGTGAGGAGCAGAGATGGTGATGGGCTGAGGGTTTTTTTTTCCCAGCTCACTGGAAGGCTTCCAGCAGTTCCCAGAAGACTGGAAGAAAGTCAATGGCTCCAAAAACCCCGGAGCAGGAAGCTGGGATATTGCAAGAGTGTCACCACTATTTGGAAGCTAAACCAAAAAGCCCTCAGTTGTGAGCTGCAGAACTTGGGGTTTGAGGAGAGAAAGCTGAACTGTTTCAAATCAAATATGGGTATATGGAATAAAAACCCAAACCTTGGCAAGCTTACAATAATACCTGCTAGTCATGAGGCTGAGCTCTGCTGGAGAGCAGCTCTTAAAGGGGGAAGGCACAGCAGCCCTGTCCCTGCAGGGACTCAGGAAGCATCAAGCACTGAGTGTTTAGAGTGAGGCTGAAGGAGATGGAAGAAATACTGAAGAAAAGGACTGGGGGATGTTTGGAAGAGAGCTCCAAGCTCATCCAGCCCAACCTAGCACCCAGCCCTGGCCAAGCAACCAGACCATGGCACTAAGTGCCCCAGCCGGGCTTGGCTTCAACACCTCCAGGCACAGCCACTCCACCACCTCCCTGGGCAGCCCATTCCAATGCCAATCACTCTCTCTGCCAACAACTTCCTCCTCACATCCAGCCTAGACCTGCCCTGCCACAGCTTCAGGCTGTGTCCCCTTCTTCTGTTGCTGGCTGCCTGGCAGCAGAGCCCAACCCCAGCTGGCTACAGCCTCCCTGCAGGGAGCTGCAGACAGCAATGAGCTCTGCCCTGAGCCTCCTCTGCTGCAGGCTGCACACCCCCAGCTCCCTCAGCCTCTCCTCACAGGGCTGTGCTCCAGGCCCCTCCCCAGCCTTGCTGCCCTTCTCTCAACACCTTCCAGCACCTCAACATCTCTCTGCAATTGAGGAGCCCACAACTGGACACAGCACTCCAGGGGTGTCCTGAGCAGTGCTGAGCACAGGGGCAGAAGAACCTCCCTTGTCCTGCTGCCCACACTGCTCCTGAGCCAGCCCAGGATGCCATTGGCTCTGCTGCCCACCTGGGCACTGCTGCCTCCTCTTCAGCTCCTCTCTCCCACCACCCCCAGCTCCCTCTCTGCCTGCCTGCTCTCAGCCACTCTGGCCCCAACCTGTAGTGCTGCTTGGGGTTGTTGTGGCCAAAGTGCAGAACCCTGCACTTGGCCTTGTTCAGTCTCATCCCATTGGCCTCTGCCCACCCATGCAGCCTGGCCAGGTCTCTCTGCAGGGCTCTCCTACCCTCCAACAGCTCCACAGCTGCTCCTAGCTTGGTGTCACTGCAGACTCACTGCTGCTGGACTCAATCCCTTGCTCCAGATCATCCATAGAAATTCAAACCTCTCCTCCCATGGACTTGCTTACTGTATCCCAAAGCCTTCAACAACTCTGACTAGGGGGAGTAATTTTCTGATGTCCCTGAGGATCTGGGTAAGAAGGCAACAAGGAAAACCCTCAAAGCTTTTTAATCAGGAAAAGGGAGGTTTACACAGATATTTTCTTTCCCTTCCCTCAAAGTAGCTGCTTAAAAAGATGCCAAATTTTTTTTCTTCTTCTGAAAAGCTCTAAGTTGGATTTTAAAAAGGAGGATTTCATTTTACAGAAGTTTTCAGGCTGTGATCAGTTCAGTGCAGTAAAATCTGGGAGGGGATTTTAACTGGGGGTGGGGGGGAAAATATGTGTAGTGTGATTTTCCCTTTCTGCTTCTGCATAAATCTTCCTGGGAACAGGATCCACGTTCAAAGAAAACACAGAAGGTCTCCTCTAGAAGTGCTACAGTTTACTACAACTGCCACAGAGTAAATTTATGGAGACTTCTTTTGACGAGCAAAAGAGGAATGTGTGAATTTAGATCCAGAGGTGAAATGGAGGAGGAGGAGGAGGAGGATGCTGGCAGTTTTATTCCACTTGTAAAGGGAAGAAGGGAATAAAAAAAGGAGTGAGTTTTAATTCACATTCTTAACCTACCTATTCATAGAGCCATAGAATCAGTCAGGGTTGGGAGGGACCACAAGGAGCAGCCAGTTCCAACCCCCCTGCCATGCCCAGGGACACCCTACCCTAGAGCAGGCTGCACACAGCCTCAGCCAGCCTGGCCTTAAACACCTCCAGCCATGGGGCCTCAACCACCTCCCTGGGTAACCCATGCCAGGCTCTCACCATTCTCATGACCAACAACTTCCACTTCATGTCCAGTCTTAACCTACCCACCTCCAACTCTACTCTGCCTCAGCTCCAAACCAATCCCCCTTGGCCGGTTTCTAGAGCCCCTGATGCAAAGTCCCTCTGCAGCCTTCCTGCAGGCTGCCTTCAGCTCTTGGCAGGCAGCTCTGAGGTGCCCCTGGAGTGTGATGGTTTGAAGGACAAGGGAGGTTCAGCTGCCCCTGCACTCAGCACTGCTCAGGCCACCCCTGGAGTGCTGTGTCCAGTCGTGGGCTACTGAATTGCAGAGAGATGTTGAGGTGCTGGAAGGTGTTGAGAGAAGGGCAGCAAGGCTGGGGAGGGGCCTGGAGCACAGCCCTGTGAGGAGAGGCTGAGGGAGCTGGGGGTGTGCAGCCTGCAGCAGAGGAGGCTCAGGGCAGAGCTCATTGCTGTCTGCAGCTCCCTGCAGGGAGGCTGTAGCCAGCTGGGGTTGGGCTCTGCTGCCAGGCAGCCAGCACCAGAAGAAGGGGACACAGCCTGAAGCTGTGGCAGGGCAGGTCTAGGCTGGATGTGAGGAGGAAGTTGTTGGCAGAGAGAGTGATTGGCATTGGAATGGGCTGCCCAGGGAGGTGGTGGAGTGGCTGTGCCTGGAGGTGTTGAAGCCAAGCCTGGCTGGGGCACTTAGTGCCATGGTCTGGTTGCTTGGCCAGGGCTGGGTGCTAGGTTGGGCTGGATGACCCTAGAGGTCTTTCCCAGCCTGGTTAGTTCTGTGATTCTGGAGCCTGAGGGATGAGTGCAGAGCTCCAAAATGCAACAGAGCCAGGAACACCACAAGCAGCTTTTCAACTTACTGTTGGCTACAACCAGAGTGCTCCTCAACCGTAAGGCAAGATAAGCAGGTGGCAGTTATTAATGTCAATGACTCATTAAAGAGCAGAGAACAAGTACATAGAGCTTTATCTCACCTCTATAACCACCACAATCGATGTTTCCACCACTCCAAGGAACACTCTGTTGTCACTGACTGTCAAAACAAGCTACAGCTGAGAACTGCCTGCACCTCTCAGCAAAATCATCTGCTGAATTGAAGCACCCCACAGTGGAAAGAATGAGGTCACTTGGATGGGGGAAAAGTGGTCTTTTGTGCCCTGTGCTTAGAATCAAGCAGGTTGGAAGAGAGCTCCAAGCTCAGCCAGCCCAACCTAGCACCCAGCCCTGGCCAAGCAACCAGACCATGGCACTAAGTGCCCCAGCCAGGCTTGGCTTCAACACCTCCAGGCACGGCCACTCCACCACCTCCCTGGGCAGCCCATTCCAATGCCAATCACTCTCTCTGCCAACAACTTCCTCCTCACATCCAGCCTAGACCAGCCCTGGCACAGCTTCAGGCTGTGTCCCCTTCTTCTGCTGCTGGCTGCCTGGCAGCAGAGCCCAACCCCACCTGGCTACAGCCTCCCTGCAGGCAGCTGCAGACAGCAATGAGCTCTGCCCTGAGCCTCCTCTTCTGCAGGCTGCACACCCCCAGCTCCCTCAGCCTCTCCTCACAGGGCTGTGCTCCAGGCCCCTCCCCAGCCTTGCTGCCCTTCTCTCAACACCTTCCAGCACCTCAACAGCTCTCTGCAATGCAGGAGCCCACAACTGGACACAGCACTCCAGGGGTGGCCTGAGCAGTGCTGAGCAGAGGGGCAGAAGAACCTCCCTTGTCCTGCTGCCCACACTCTTCCTGATGCAGGCTAGGATGAGGCACTTAGTGCCATGGTCTGGTTGCTTGGCCAGGGCTGGGTGCTAGGTTGGGCTGGCTGAGCTTGGAGCTCTCTTCCAACCTGCTTGGTTCTATGATTCTGTGACTCTCTCCTGACTCTAATATGAGGAGCACTCACTGAATCTGTCTCCAGAGGACTTTCCTGGATGCTGTGCCACTGTTTTCCTTGCTCTTGCTGGAGAATACAACTATCCCTTAACACAACAAATTGTCTTTGTGGAGCTCTTGGCCCACTGAAGCAATATCCCAGCACAGTTTGTCACAACAATTGCCTCATTTGCCTGGCTTTAAGGAAGGAAAACACAACCCCCTGGCAACATGCAAAAAGAGTTTCTTTCCCCTGTGGCAATTAAGGCTGCATAATGAAGGAGAAAAGCAGCCCTGTGACTCTGGCCTCTAAGCAGCCACCCTGGATTCAGGCTCAGCTCCACCTTTGCCAGGTGATGCTTTCATCTTGCTGTGTCTGTAGAAATTGTGGCAGTGATGCTTTCCTCCCAGCCTTTGCCTCGTGTTTGGACTGTAGCTCTTCAAGGCAAGAGCTGCCTCTTTTCATGTGCAGTGCTGCCAGCTTTAAGATGTTTCTCATGTGCCTCCTGGTATTTGATGTTTCCCTCAGCTCTTGTGAGCATCTCAGCATTAAAAAGGAATAAGGAAAGTTTCCAGCCCTAATGGCTGCAGATAAAAGCTCAAATATGAGCCATGTATATACCAAAAGCCTCACAGAGCAGGGGTGGGGGGAAAGAGGATAACAAACAAGAGGAATTGTGTGTTTGCATAGCTCCTGCTGGACCTGGGTGTGTTTGCCTTTGCCAGTTGCTTATTTGTCAAGCCTTGGGTTTGGGATTGCCTCCTCAGGACATGCAGCACAAAGACCGAGGCAGGTCTCACATCCTAGGGCTGACAGAGCTGTTGGAGAAGCAGCTGAGGGGTGTTCAGCATGGAGAAGGCTCCAAGGAGACCTAAAAGCAGCCTGCCAGTATCTGAAGGGGGCTATGAGAAGGCTGACAGAGCAGCTGGAGAAGTGGCTGAGGGAGCTGAGGGGTGTTCAGCCTGGAGAAGGCTCCAAGGAGACCTAAAAGCAGCCTGCCAGTATCTGAAGGGGGCAACAAGAAGGCTGCAGAGAGGCTGATTGACTGCAGGGACAGGATGATCACAAGCTGACAGGATGTCAGGGGTTGTAAAAGACCCAAAGAGATCATTGAGTCCAACCCCCCTGCCAAGAGCAGGACCATGCAATCTAGCTCAGGTCACACAGGAGCGCACCCAGACAGGCCTGGAAAAGCTCCAGAGAAGGAGAAGATGGCTTCAAACAGTGGCTTCCTGGATGGTAGGAGGAAGTTGTTGGCAGAGAGAGTGATTGGCACTGGAATGGGCTGCCCAGGGAGGTGGTGGAGTCCCCATGCCTGGAGGTGCTAAAGAGGAGGCTGGATGAGGCACTCAGTGCCCTGGGTTAGTTAATGAGAAGGGTTAGGTGCTAGGTTGGACTGGATGATCTCAGAGGTCTTTTCCAACCTGGTTCATTCTGTGATTCTCCACCTCTGGATATGGTCTGCTCAACTTCATGCTGAAGCAACTGAAGTTATCTTCTCCACTGACATCTTGCAACCTTCACCAGGAGTTCTGTTAACTTCAAATAATTAACTTAGTTTTGCAGCCCTGCATTTAGGGATTTACACCAGGACTGGACCAGACTCCTGAGGCTCACTCTAAATATCATCCCTCACAGAACCACAGAATCAGTCAGAGTTGGAAGGGACCACAAGGATCAGCCAGTTCCAACCCCCCTGCCATGCCCAGGGACACCCTACCCTAGAGCAGGCTGCACACAGCCTCAGCCAGCCTGGCCTTAAACACCTCCAGGGATGAGGTTTCCAGCACTTTCCTGGGCGACCCCTTCCAGGCTCTCACCACCCTCATGCTGAACAACTTCTTCCTAATATCCACTCTGAATCTCCCCATTTCTAGCTTGGTTCCATTCCCCCCACTCCTATCACTCCTTGAGAGCCTCCAAAGTCCCTCCCCAGCTTTTTTGTAGCCCCCTTCAGATCCTGGAAGGCCACAAGAAGGTCACCTGGGAGCCTCCTCTTCTGCAGCCTGCACAGCCCCAACTCTTTCAGTCTCTCCTCATAGCAGAGCTGCTCCAGCCCTCTGAGCATCCTCTTGCTACACTCAGTTGCTCTCTCTGTGTCCCACTTGCTAAGCAGACACTGCAACCAGAAGAATACCCAGCCCAGGTTGTGTCCTGTGTGGGTAACATGGCATGGAGGCATAGTGAGAGGCAACTCAGTACTAATGGCTGCTCAGTGATAGGGCAGCCTGCTGTGAGAGGACCTTGTGGAGAGGTTGGTGCTGGTCTCCTCTCCCAGGTCATTAGTGACAGAACAAGAGGGAATGGCCTCAAGCTGCCACTGGGTGGGTTTAGACTGGATATTAGGAAAAATGTTCTCCCAGCAAGAGTGGTCAGGCACTGGGATGCCCTGGGAGGTGGTGGAGCCCCCAGCCTTGGATGTGTTTAAAGGTGCTTTGGATGTGGTGCTTGGAGCTATGGATTAGGATGCACCTTTCAGAGCAGGGTTCTGGATTGGACTTGGTGATCCTGAGGGGCTTTGCCAACCTGAGTGTTTCTGTCATCCTGTGACTTCTGCATGGTGAGATGTTTGTGTGGCAGGGTGCCCAGCCCTCAGGTGGCACAGTCAGCAGCACAGGGGGGTGAGATGTGCAGCAAACACTGCCCCTGCTGTGCTGGTAAGCTTCAGCTACTGCCTCACAGCACTAGAAGCAACTGAAGGTTCCTGAGCTTTTCATCACTGCAGACACCAAAGAAATTATTACCTTGGAGGCATCTCTCTGGCCTCCCTAATTGGACCCAGATTGCAGGCTCTCACCACCCTCATGCTGAACAGCTTCTTCCTAACATCCAGTCTGAATCTCCCCATTTCTACCTTGGTTCCATTCCCCTCAGTCCTATCACTCCCTGACAGCCTAAAAAGTCCCTCCCCAGCTTTCTTGTAGCCCCCTTCAGATCCTGCAAGGCCACAAGAAGGTCACCTGGGAGCCTTCTCCTCTGCAGACTGAACAGGAGAGGTGAATCACAGAAAGAACCAGGTGGGAAAAGACCTCTGAGATCATCCAGCCCAACCTAGCACCTAACCCTTCTCATTAACTAACCCATGGCACCAAGTGCCTCATCCAGCCTCCTCTTCAACACCTCCAGGCACAGCCACTCCACCACCTCCCTGGGCAGCCCATTCCAATGCCAATCACTCTCTCTGCCAACAACTTCCTCCTCACATCCAGCCTGAATCTGCCCTGGCACAGCTTGAGGCTGTGTCCTCTTGGTCTGGACATTTTCCAAAGCAAAAGGGAAACTGTTACTAAAGAGCACAAAGTTCTTGTGTTGTAAGAACAGGGTAACAGAAGAGCAGGAGCAAGCAAGGATGATAACAGGGAATCTCCTCAAACATATTTGAACTACCAAGTATCTGACAGCTGCAGTTCCAGGGGCACTTTGAAGCAGACATGAACTGAGCCACTTGGCCAACCTTGGTGAACACAGCTTTGGGCAGCAGGATTTAGAGATAGCTCTGCAGGCAACCTCCTCCTTGCTAGTACCTTGCAGTCAACAATCTCTTCCTAGTTCTTAAGCTAGTCCCAGACTTAGAATCATAGAATCAAGCAGGTTGGAAGAGGCCTCCAAGCTCATCCAGCCCAACCTAGCACCCAGCCCTGGCCACCCAACCAGACCATGGCACTAAGTGCCCCAGCCAGGCTTGGCTTCAACACCTCCAGGCACGGCCACTCCACCACCTCCCTGGGCAGCCCATTCCAATGCCAATCACTCTCTCTGCCAACAACTTCCTCCTCACATCCAGCCTAGACCTGCCCTGGAACAACTTCCATGGACTGAATGCCAGCACAGTGTCTAAAATCACCACTAGAGTCTGGTCCTACAACATCCTGAGCTCTTCATCTCCTTCTATCAGTTCCTAGCTCGGTAGCTGTGGCTTGACAGCAGCGTTTTGAGGCAATGGGTTGTGGTTCTCTCCCTGAGACAGTAATTGTGCCTGTATGAAACTGAAATGAAGCCTGACAGACCTCTATGGCTTCCCAGAACAGGCCTTTATCAGTTTTAGCACCAAATCTCCTTTCTGAGTTAGTTTAAGGGCCAAAGCCATGGACACAGGCCAGGAGCAGCAGCACTCTCAGCTAGATCACAGAATCACAGGATTAAGCAGGTTGGAAAAGACCTCTGAGATTGTCAAGTCCAACCTAGCACCTAATCATCTAATTAACTAACCCATGGCACTAAGTGCCTCATCCAGCCTCCTCTTAAATACCTCCAGGCACAGCCACTCCACCACCTCCCTGGGCAGCCCATTCCAATGCCAATCACTCTCTCTGCCAACAACTTCCTCCTCACATCCAGCCTAGACCTGCCCTGCCACAGCTTCAGGCTGTGTCCCCTTCTTCTGGTGCTGGCTGCCTGGCAGCAGAGCCCAACCCCACCTGGCTGCAGCCTCCCTGCAGGGAGCTGTAGAGAGCACTGAGATCACAGAATCATACAGAGAGTGATTGGCATTGGAATGGGCTGCCCAGGGAGGTGGTGGAGTGGCTGTGCCTGGAGGTGTTGAAGCCAAGCCTGGCTGGGGCACTTAGTGCCATGGTCTGGTTGCTTGGCCAGGGCTGGGTGCTAGGTTGGGCTGGCTGAGCTTGGAGCTCTCTCCCAGCCTGCTTGATTCTATAATATTCCACAGTGAGCTTCTCCCTGGGCTGGATTCAACTGCCAAGGCTGAGTTTCCAGGCAGGTGACATGCATGAAAGGATCTACTTCAGTGACTGCAAACCCTATACTTACATCTCCTGCCACCCCATGGCACACAACCTGCAGCATTTTAGGTTGGACTGGATGATCTTGGAGGTCTCTTCCAACCTGGTTGATTCTATCCAACCTAGTTGATTTTGTTCTGTTCTATTCTGTTCTGCTCTGTTCTGCTCTGCTCTGCTCTGTTCTGCTCTGCTCTGCTCTGTTCTGTTCTGCTCTGCTCTGTTCTGTTCTATGATTTCAGGGCAAATACTATGAAGGATACCAAGTCCTGGGGATTTAGGCACTCACAGGATGAATGTGATCAACTGATGTGATGCTGCCAGGAAAAGAGAGGTTTAACTGTGGGGTGCATCAGCTCAGTAGTCCCTGTAGTGGGAGATGTGCTGCTGCTGCTGCTGTGTGTGACTGTTAGGATCTGATCTGCACAAGCCCATAGCATATGAATGCCAGCTGGGAGAAGGGCAAAGAAGGGGCATAAAGAATAAGAGAGAGGTGGAGCATTCATTCCACAGGAGCAGAAGAAAGGAGCGTGGGTGGCTCAGACTAGAAGGCAGTGAGATTGCTCCTGGATGCTAACTGCTAAGTGGCTAATCACCAGGCAGTCATTAAAGAATTAAGGAAGATGGCAACCCTGGCAAGAGGACAGCTGAGAGCAAAGTGACAATGAGTAATTTGGAGTGGGAATTTAAAAGCAAGCTCTCATCCTGAGGTACCCTAGAACCTTGTCTCCAGTGGCAGGAAGGAACAAGATGCTTTTAATGTGGGCTTAGCTGTGGCTAAGGCTAACAGGCCTAAAACATGGGTGGGGCAAGGCAGGACTTCTGCTGCAGCAAGGATGGGAGGAAAACAAAGGCTTGGGCCATTATGTCCCTTCCCAAAGTGACAAACAGGTACCCACAGGTACTTTTTGGTGTCTTGCCCAAGGAAGGCTGAGCAAGCCCTGGGGTCACCTCATATGGTCAGCTTGGCAAATGCCTTTCTGATTGGTGGATCTCTGTGGCCAGAAGGAGCCTTTGCACTCGGGCAAGTAACAGAAATGGAGCCTCAACCACCTCCCTGGGCAACCCATGCCAGCCTCTCACCACTCTCCTGCTCAACAACTTCCTCCTCACCTCCAGCCTCACTCTCCCCACCTCCAGCTTTGCTCCATTCCCCCCCACTCCTGGCACTCCCTGACAGCCTCAAAAGTCCCTCCCCAGCTTTTTTGTAGCCCCCTTCAGATCCTGGAAGGCCACAAGAAGGTCACCTGGGAGCCTCCTCTGCTGCAGCCTGCACAGCCCCAACTCTTTCAGTCTGTGCTCATAGGAGAGGCTGAAAGAGTTGAGGCTGTTCAGTCACTTCTGAATTCATGCCACTTCTCCTTCAAATGTTCTGCTTAGCTTTTGTTTATGTTTTTTTGTCTTCCCCTCCCTCCATTCCTTACTCCAGATGGATGAAAGAGGCCCCTTGGAAAGATGAAACTGTGAAGGACATATCCTGGCAGCTCTGATTGGGTTTGAATAGCTTCATGTCCTTTTCTAGTTTTAAGTTCTTTAGGGTTTAGCCTCCTCCTTAAAAGACATTTCTGATTCACTGAGCTGAGATTATGCAGATTGCAGCTGAACTCAGAACAGCAAAGGTTACAGCCCTGAATAAAAAGAATCAGCAGGCACTGAACAATGAAGCACATTCACCTCTGCACAGCATATTTCATCTGACTACATCACAGAGCACTGCTGAAACTCAAGAACCACTCTGGAGGCCTTCATCCTTCCTCCCAGCCTCACCAACTCAGCCTGCTGACATTCCTTCAGCTGTTGGTACCTCTTTTCCAGTGCAAACCAAGCCACAACCTCTGCCAATGGCTGACTGGAGTCAATTAATAATTCATCCTGGGCCGTTTCTCACCTGATCATGGAAGCTTTGTACAAGTTTCCTCCAGTTGCCTTCCTCCAGATAGTCACAAAACTCTGAAAAAAAAGGGAGAGAATAAAATAGAATCAAGCTCATAGAGTCATAAACTCATAGAGTCCAGCAGGTTAGAAGAGACCTCCAAGCTCATAGACTGATAAACTCATAGAGTCCAGCAGGTTAGAAGAGACCTCCAAGCTCATAGAGTCATAAACTCATAGAGGCCAGAAGGTTGGAAGAGACCTCCAAGCTCATCCAGTCCAACCTAGCACCCAGCCCTGGCCAATCACCCAGACCATGGCATTTTGTTGTTAGCATGCTCACAACTGACACTTCATTAGATCAGGAGGGCTTTAAGTAAGTTAGAAGTAATTGCCTGGGAGAGCCCCATGCAGATGGACCAGAGTTGGAGAAGGTAACATCCTCAACATTTAGAATAGAATCATAGAACCAAGCAGGTTGGAAGAGAGCTCCAAGCTCAGCCAGCCCAACCTAGCACCCAGCCCTGCCCAACCAACCAGACCATGGCACTAAGTGCCCCAGCCAGGCTTGGCTTCAACACCTCCAGGCACGGCCACTCCACCACCTCCCTGGGCAGCCCATTCCAATGCCAATCACTCTCTCTGCCAACAACTTCCTCCTCACATCCAGCCTAGACCTGCCTTGGGACAGCTTGAGGCTGTGTCCCCTTCTTCTGCTGCTGGCTGCCTGGCAGCAGAGCCCAACCCCACCTGGCTACAGCCTCCCTGCAGGGAGCTGCAGACAGCAATGAGCTCTGCCCTGAGCCTCCTCTTCTGCATGCTGCACACCCCCAGCTCCCTCAGCCTCTCCTCACAGGGCTGTGCTCCAGGCCCCTCCCCAGCCTTGCTGCCCTTCTCTCAACACCTTCCAGCACCTCAACATCTCTCTTTGTCTTTTCTTCAATGCAACAGCACTGGCCTCTGGCTTGGAGATAAAGATTAATGCCCTCATGATGCCTAGAAAATTAAGCAGCTGTTAAAACAGAGGTTTTCATACCTCTCACAGAAAGCTGCTGTGTCAAATACGCAGGTAGAAAGGCTGAAGCTGTATTCCTGATGGTCCTGCCTTGTGTTATAGAATCATGGAAAGATTTAGGTTGGAAGGGACCTCAAGGATCATCCACATCCAACCCCCTGCCATAGGCAGGGACACCTCCCACTAGAACAGGTTGCTCAAGGACTCATCCAACCTGGCCTTGAACACCTCCAGGGAAGGAGCAGCCACAACCTCTCTGGGCAACCTGTTCCTGTTTTGTTCCTGTGCTTCTCACAGCTGCCTCTAGTTTGGCCTGAGTTTGTGCATTAGCTTCCCAAAAAGCCACCCCAACCCTGGCAGATCACAAAGCTTTCTGATCAAGACGCAGTTCCTGAGCCCCAGCCAAATGTCAGCAGGAGTCTTTTTATGGATCATGCTTCACTGGCATGAAAGTGGAATGTATTACCCAGCAAACAGATCTCTGCCACCAGAAACCCTGAGTGAGGGGGAAAGAATCAAACAGGCTTTGTTCTGGGCTTCAAATAACAGCCTTGGGTGTGTGGCCTTTGTTAGCATGCTCACAGCTGACACTTCTTTAGATTAGGAGGGCTCTAAGTAAGTTAGAAGTAATTGGCTGGGAGAGCCCCATGCAGATGGACCAGCACTGGAAAAGGTAACATCCCCAACACTTAGAATAGAATCATAGAACCAAGCAGGGTGGAAGAGAGCTCCAAGCTCAGCCAGCCCAACCTAGCACCCAGCCCTG
>WAAF01010673.1:1695-107857 GCA_013400475.1 Tricholaema leucomelas
ACAGAGTGGCTGAGAGCAGCCAGGAAGAAAAGGGACCTGGGGGTGCTGGTAGAGAGTAGCTGAAGATGAGGCAGCAGTGTGCCCAGGTGGGCAGCAGAGCCAATGACATCCTGGGCTGGCTCAGGAGCAGTGTGGCCAGCAGGACAAGGGAGGCCTGGAGGAAGCTGTGCCAAGGCAGGTTCAGGCTGGATGTTAGGAGGAAGTTGTTGGCAGAGAGAGTGATTGGCATTGGAATGGGCTGCCCAGGGAGGTGGTGGAGTCACTGTGCTTGGAGGTGTTGAAGCCAAGCCTGGCTGGGGCACTTAGTGCCATGGTCTGGTTGATTAGCCAGGGCTGGGTGCTAGGTTGAACTGGCTGAGCTTGGAGATCTCTTCCAACCTGGTTGGTTCTATGGTTCTGTGATTCTACGACAAGGGTGGGGATCATGCCCCTGTGGTCAGTCCAGGAGGCTCCTGCAGTGCATCAGTAACAATCTTCTGATGCAGGTGGCTGAAGACCCAAGCAGAGGAGTGATGCTGCACCTTGTACTAACAAAGAAATTCTGGTCAAAAACTGTGAGGCAGAAGGCAGCCTTGGCTGCAGTGCCCAGGAAATGACAGAGCTCAGGATAGTCATGGAAAGAAACAGAGCAAGCAGTAAAACCTTTACCCTGATCTTTAGGAGGGACAAGTTTGTCCTCTTCAAAGAACTGCTTAAAAGTGTCTCATGGGCTAGGGCTTGAGAGGCTGAGGAGGTCCAAGAGAGCTGGTTAACATTCAAACACCAACTCCTCCAAGCTCAAGAAAAATTTATTCCCTTGAAAAAAAATCTATCAGAGGAGGCAGGAGACCTGCATGGTTAAGCAAGGAGCTGCTGGAGTAAGAGGGAAGCCCACACGCAGTGGGAAAAGGATCTGGGCTTTGGGAGGATGAAATATGTCAGGGCACACTGAGATGTAACAAGGCCACAGGGCTCCTGCAACTAAACCTGCCTAGGGAAGGGAAAGAGAACAGGAAGGGCTTCCTTAATTCCATCAACAGTAAACAGAAGAGCAGGGAAAAGTGGGTCCAGAGTCCATGGAGGGGGAGCCTTGGTAATAGAGGATGCAGAGAGGGCAGAATTCCAGAATGGCTTCTTTGCCTCAGTCTTCACTGCTCAGGCCAGCCCTCAGGAGCCCCAGACACTGGAGGGAGGAAGGCTCTGCACTGGTCAGTGTGGACTGGGTTAGAGATGGATGGAATAAAACTTCCCTAATCTGTGGGCCTGATGGATGCACCCACAAGCGCTGAGGCACCTGCTGCTGGTGCTGTTCCACCACTCTCCACCATTTTTGAGATCACTTTGAGAACATTCTGCCTCATTTTGGAGAACAGAGGAGGTGCTTGAGGACTGGAAGAGGGCCAGTATCACTCCAGCCTTCATAGAGGGCAAGAAGGAAGACCCAGGCACCTATAGAGCACTCAGCCTCATCTCCATTCCTACCAGGACCTGAAGGGGTTACAAGCAGGCTGCAGAGAGACTGCAAAGGCCTGCAGGGACAGGATGAGGGCAATGGCTGCAAAGCAGAGCAGAGCAGAGCAGATGGAGATTGGATGTGAGGAACAAGTTCTGCAGCAGGAGGCTGCTGGAACATTGCATCAGGTTGCCCAGGGANAGAGACTGTTTGCAAAGGCCTGCAGGGACAGGATGAGGGCAATGGCTGCAAAGCAGAGCAGAGCAGAGCAGATGGAGATTGGATGTGAGGAACAAGTTCTGCAGCAGGAGGCTGCTGGAACATTGCATCAGGTTGCCCAGGGAGGTGGTTGAGATCCCATGCCTGGAGATACTGAGGGTGAGGCTGGCCAGGGCTGTGGGCAAGCTGCTCTAGTGGAGGATGTCCCTGCTGAGTGCAGAGGGTTGGCCTGGATGAGCTTTGGAGGTCCCTTCCAGCCCAGCCCATGCTGTGATTCTATGAAAATCTGCTCCTGTCTTGGGACCTCACTGAAGTTTGTGATGTAACAGCACTGACTGATGAGGCACCAAGAAGACATCTGCAGTGCAAGAAGCATGGCCCAGACATGTTCCCTTAAAGCCTGTGAGGGGATACTTACAATTCTTCTCCTTGCTTTGCCCTTCTGTCAGAAACCAGGTACACATTTCCAAAGCTTCCTCTGCCCAGTTTCCTCTCCAAGCTGTATCTCCTTGCAACCACAGTATCTGAGCAAGCAGAATGAAAGCTGGCAACAGCCACTTGCTTGGCAGTTTCCTGAAATTTCAGCATTTCTCTGTGACAGAAGCTACACAAATTTCTCTAGGAAGTAGCTTTCAAAGCCTCCTACTCTTCCATGGATGTCCACAGGCAATCCTTGAAACAAAAGAAAAACCCAAAGTGTTATTTGTCAATGCATTATTCTTACAAGAGGGCTGGGGGTAAACGGGGAGTGGACAAACTCTGCTCACTTGTGCCCTGCCATAGGCAAGGGCAAGGGATGGAAACTGCAGCACAGGAAGTTGCACCTCAACATGAGGAAGAACTTCTTGACTGTGATGGTCCCAGAGCCCTGGCAGAGGCTGCCCAGAGAGGTTGTGGAGTCTCCTCTGGAGCCTTTCCAGCCCTGTCTGGATGTGTTCCTGTGTGACCTGTGCTGGATGCTCTGGTCCTGCTCTGGCAGAGGATCGGTCTGGAGGATCCCCAGAGGTCTCTTCGAGGCCCTAACATCCTGTGAGCCTGTGAAGATCTTCTTTAACTTCTGTGGTAGTGTTTGCAGTGCTCAGCTTGCAGCAAAACACAAGCAGTACAGAATAATTAGTTGCTGAGCTGTGGGCAGGCTTGATAAAGACACTCCAGAGTATGTAGATAGGATGCAAGCAGCTCCTTCAAACCATCCTGAAAGGAATCCACTCAGCAGAGGGGAAAGGGAATACAGGTGCTTTGGTGTTGATTTAACAGTTAAAGGTTCAAGTGCTTTTGGCAAGGACAGCCCGCTGCAAATCGCACCCAGGAGCTCCCCTGGCCAGGGCACTCTTCCCCTCAGGTTTTTCACAGAATCCCAGAAATGTGCAGGTTGGAAAAGAGCCCTGGGGCAAACCAGGTCCAAACACTGACCCCCTCTACAGAGTTCACCCTAACCCCCAAGTGCCACAGCCAAATGACTTTTAAACACACCCAGGGTTGGTGAGTCCACCACCTCCCTGGGCAGCCTGTGCCAGTGCCTGACCACTTGTGAGAGTCTAAAGCCTCCGGCTTGTTCATCAACAAAGATAAAGATTTGCATCGTCTCTCCTTAGTCAACAAAGATAAAGATTGCCTTTGTTAGTTTCCCGGACTCAGACTCAGACTCTGGTGCTTGGCCTAAAGCTCAGGGATGCAAATCAACAGACAACACCTTTGAAACTCCTGCACTTAAGCCTGGCTGGAATGCCCAGGATGCCTACGGCTTATCTCAGCTGCCCCGAAGGGAAAAGGCCTGTGTGTATTCAGGGTATGGACAGGTACAGCCAGGGAGGGGGCAGAGGTCCTCTCCCCGGCAGCACCAGACCCCTGCCAATGCATGAGGATACACAGGAAGATTTCCTGGGCAGCTGCAGCTGGACACGGGCAGAAAACTGTATAAAAGGCAGGAGGGAATGCCTGCCAAAGTGGGGCACTCTCATCGGACCACCAGTGGCACTCCCACCAGAGCATCCAGTGGCACTCTCATCGGACCACCAGTGGCACCTCCACCGGACCACCAGTGGCACTCCCAGCAGACCACCAGTGGCACCTCTGCCAGACCACCAAGGGGGGACTTCCACCGGACTACCAGAGCTGCACCACCACCAGAAGAACCCCTGACGGACTCCACAGAAGATCATCCCTGGGCCACGCACCCGTCTTTCTCTTCCCCCCCCACAACCTGCGACTGAGGGTAATATGATCCCAGCTCCTTTCCTTCCCTGCTTCCTCTCCCTTCTTCTCCACCGTTCTCTTTATCCCTCTCTCTCCCTCTTCCCCCTCTCTCCCTCTGTTTTGTCCAACCTTATCCTTTAATAAATAGTTTCGTGGTGATCCATGGTCTCGTTTGCACCTTAATTTCACAACACAGATATCCATAAGAACAGGTCTTGCTGCTCGGGACAGAGATACTGTTAATCCCTGTTCCCCGGACCCTGACACCACTCTGGCTGTAAGCTGTTCCTCATGTCCAGTCTAGCTCTGCCCTACTGAGCTTGAGGCCATTCCCTTTTGTTATATCACTAATCACCTGTGAGAAGAGATCAGCACCAAACTCTCCACAGCCTCCTTTCAGGTAGCTGACAGCAGAAAAAAATCTGCATTTCAGGACACAGCTTTCATGATTTTGTGTGAAATGAGGCAAAATCTCCACCCGCCGTTGGACTTCACTGCCTTCCCTAACTACAAAGTGGTTTTATCTGCTCCTTCATTTGCCATTCAGATTTCACCTCATACAGTTCCACACCTCTCCATAGGCAGGGACACCTCCCACTAGAACAGGTCACTCAAGGCCTCATCCAGCCTGGCCTTGAACACCTCCAGGGAGGTCCTGGAGCACAGAAGAAAAGAATGTGATGAAAGATCACATTCTATGCTTCTGTGCTCCACGACCTACCTGGGCAACCTGTGCCAGTGTCTCACCACCCTCATTTCTAACTAACATCCAGTTTCAATCTCCCCTCTATGAGTTTGAACCCATTTCTCCTCGTCCTGTCATGACAAGACCTTGTGAGTAGTCCCTCCCCAGCCCTTCTGGAGCCCCCTTCAGATCCTGCAAGGCCACTCCAAGGTCTCCTGGAAGTCTTCTCTTCTCCAAGCTGCAGAGCCCAAACTCTCTCAGCCTGTCCTTATAGCAGAGCTCCTGCAGCCCTCTGAGCATCTTGGTGGCCTCCACTGGACTGGCTCCAACAGTTCCAAGTCCTACGTGCCCGTGGGTCCAGCATAACTTCACTTACACAGAAGCAATTGCTGCCCCTTGAGGGTTGTCAAGGCCTAGGCTGCCAAGCAGTGGAGTCCCCATGCCAGGAGGGGTTTAAAGTCATGGAGATGTGGTGCTGAGGGATATGGCTTAGCAGGGACCTGGCAGTTCAATGATCTGAAAGGGCTCTTCCACCCCAAACCATTTTGTGATTCCAAATGATAAAGGTCTGTCACTAAAATATCATTTTCCTTTCCTAGCCATGACTGCCCTGGCCTGCTCCTTCAAGGTTTTTGAAAAGAAAACCCCAAAGTACCCTGGGATTTGGTCCTTTTTAACTGAACTCCTGAGCACTGGCTGCATTGTTATTTCTGCCACATCTTCATGGGCCTAAGCCAAGTGCACTAACACCTTAACAGATGGCTCAGGTTTGCACTGCTGCTGCCCGCAGTAAGGAGAGCAACAATTTCATTAGTAGTGTCACCAGTAAAGGTGCTCACAGGTGATAGTAGAAACAGGTTAAAGAGACTAATTAATATCTCCTTGATCATGCTGGTAAATCTGAGATCTGCCAGGATGATCTGGGAGTTCAGAGACAGAACAAGAGGACACAGCCTCAAGCTGTGCCAGGGCAGGTTCGGGCTGGATGTTAGGACGAAGCTCTTCACAGCAAGAGTGATTGGCATTGGAATGGGCTGCCCAGGGAGGTGGTTGAGGCCCCATGGCTGGAGCTATTCCAGGGGAGGCTGGGCAGGGCTGTGGGCAAGCTGCTCTAGTGGAGGATGTCCCTGCTGAGTGCAGGGGTTTGGACTGGATGAGCTTTGGAGGTCTCTTCCAGCCCAGCCCATGCTGTGGCTCGGCGCTGGCCCCGCCAGCAGACGTGTGAGCCGCAGTTCCCGCTCCGAGGGCCTGGGAAGCGGCCCCGGGCGCCCGTCCGGCTACTCTCACACCCCGCGGGGAGCCTGCGGCAGGCCTCCGTCCAGGCCCTTCCTCACCTCTCGCGGAAGGCTGAGCTTTCGGGCCCCTTCCGTCCCCGACAACAGCTACGCCACTCCCCCACAGATTCCCGCCGGCATAGCCGATCGGACCCTCCGCTTCCCGCTGCCAAGCGCTGCCAGCCTCGGCCGCAGCGAAGCGGCAGCAGCCGGAGAAGCAGCGGCGACGACAGCAAATTCTAACCTTTATCTCTTATCTCTACCTGTCCTCGTCCCGGTCCCGGTCCCGGCGCGTCGCTGTCCCGGCGGCGGTCACACCGTCGCTAGGAGACGCCGTCGCTGGGGGACGCCGTCGCTAGGAGGCGCAGTAGGCAGGCAGCGGAGCCGCAGTAGGCAGGCAGCGGAGCCGCCATTGCCCTCTTGTCGCTCCGGTTCCACTTCCGGCAGTGCGGAGCCGGGATTGGTGGAGTCCTCCCTGGCGTTGTAGCGTCACTTCCGGCAGCGCGGTGCTGTGGCCGGCGGCGCCTGCGCCGTTGCTCTGCAGCGCCGCGGAGGCCATGGGCGTGCGGGGCCTGCTGAGCTTCGTGGAGCAGCGCGGGTCGTTCTACACCGAGCTGCGCGTGGGGAACACCAAGCTGGTTATTGACGGGAGCAGCCTGTGCTACTGCCTCTGCTTCGCCTCCGCCTCCGACTTCCGCCGCGGCGGCGACTACGGCCTCTTCGCGACCACCGTGAGCGACTTCTTCGGCAGCCTGCGGCGCTGCCGCATCGCGCCCTTCGTGGTGCTGGACGGCGGGCGCGACCCCAGCGACAGGAAGCTGCCAGTGCTGCGGGAGCGCGCGGCCGATCGGCTGCGGGTGGCCTGCGGTCTCTCCCGGGGCGGAGCCGGTGAGCTGGCGCCGCTGCTGGCCCGCGAAGTGTTCGTGCAGGAGCTGCGCCGGCTCGCCGTGCCCTTCGCGCAGTGCTTCGCCGAGGCCGACCGGGAGATCGCAGGGCTGGCCAACCGCTGGGGCTGCCCCGTCCTCTCCCTCGACAGCGACTTCTGCGTCTTCGACCTGACGGGCGGCTTCTGCCCGCTGAGCCACTTCCAGTGGCAGAGCGTCTGCGCCGCCGGGGAGCCGCGGGGCTACTACGTGCCCGCCCGGCTCTTCTCCGTGGAGAGGTTCTGCAGGACCTTCGCCCCCCTCAATAAGAGCCTGCTCCCGCTCTTCGCCGTCATGAACGGCAACGATTACGTGGGCCTAGCCGCCCTGGAGCCTTTCTACATCAAGGCGCGGCTGCCGCGGGGCTGCGCGAAGGGCGGCGGGGCGAGGCACGCCCGCCTGCGAGGTCTCCTCAGCTGGCTCTCGCAGTTCGCCGAGCCCGCCGAGGCCATCAACAGCCTGCTGCAATACCTGAAGGCACAGCAGAGAGAAGAAGTACGGCAGCTGCTGTGCACGTCGATGAAGGACTACGCTCCCTCGGAGGTGAACCTGGAGGACTTCTTTGAGCACGGAAGGTATGAGTACGAGGCCGCCGGGAGCGTGGGCATTCCGCAGTGGGTGCTGAGTGCTCTGGTGAGGGGGGAGCTGGACCCGTTGATCAGCAATGTCTTGCTGTTGAGATCTACCTTCCTCCGTGTTCAAGTGGAGAACATGCAGCGGCCGAGCGCGCACAGCACAGCCCTGCCCATCCGGCAGGTTATCTACGGACTGCTCCTGGGAGCGCCCCGAGGCAGCCAGGCTGCCTCTCCCGGGAGGCAGAGTAACGAGGTGCCACTGGTCTGTGAATTTGGCAGGTGCCAAAAGACAATGCAGAAAACGTACGTTCAAGCAGCAAGCTTACCCACAGAGCTTTGTGGTGATCATTGTCCTCTGGACAAGTTAACGGAGGTAAATGTTTGTCACAGCAGATCAGTTAAGTGTGTGACAAAAAGCAGTTGGCTTTAGTTAGCTGGTCAGTAAGTGTCACGCCTGAACTGAGTCCCTTCGGCAACAGCTCCACGCAGAGGCACCTTGCCCTGCGACACCGGAGAAGCTACACAAATTGTCTTTACCTCCTTGCCCTCCTGCCCCAGCTATGGGTACCAGGCCCTCTGCACTCAGCAGGGACATCCTCCACTGGAGCAGCTTGCCCAGAGCCTTGCTGAGCCTGACTTTATGTCCAGGGATGGCCCCCATCCACCTCCCTGGGCAACCTGTTGCAGTGTTCCAGCAGTGTTCCAGCAGCCTCCTGCTGCAGAACGTGTTCCTCACATCCAGTCTCCATCTGCTCTGCTCGACTTGGCAGCCATTGCCCTCGTCCTGTTCCTGCAGGTCTTTGCAAACAGTCTCTCTGCAGCTTGCTTGTAGCCCCTTCAGGTCCTGGCAGGTTGCTCTTAGGTGTGCCTGGAGCCTTCTCTCCTGGCTGAGCAGCCCCAGCTCCCTCAGTAGGCAAAAGCAAGCTCTATACAGCACTTGAACTACAATGGAACCCTCTGCTGCATGCAGGAAGTTAGGGACAGAGCTTCTAGCACCACTTTTTAGAAGCTGAGCGGCACAACCAAGAGGGGACAGCTACTAGGAGGTGAGAAATGCAGGCCCGGGGTGAGTGCACTGTGGCCCAGCTGAGTGCCGTCGGGGTGTCAGAAGCAGTCACCACCACTGCATCTCAGGGCTACAGGAGCTGCCAGGAGGCACAAAACTAAGGCTGTGATGTTAGATATTTTTTTTTATATATTTGCCATCCCAAAGTCATTTCTCTGCCTCCTTTTCCAGCCAGCTGGCTCCTGCACCGGGGGTCAAATGAAGCCATCTGATTGGAGGAAGCCTCTGAAGCCTCTTAACCTCAGCCTTTATCCTTCCACATAACCATGTACCTGCACAGTTTATAGAGCTTCAAACACATTTCCTCTGGGGAGCATCCACGCACCTTTGCTTTGTCTTCCCCCACACCATGAAGTGGCTCCTCTGCACCTGACCTTTGCCTGCTGGAAGTTGCTCATCACAGCAGATAAAGTTGCTGAGCTTTGTTTTTCCACTCTTTTTCCTTTGCTCCCAGGTGCCTGTGTCCTGCCGTCAGGTGCTCCTGCTGCAGACTTTAGGGGTGCAAGTGAGTTCCCTAGCATCTGTCCCCAGGCACTTACAGCTCCCTGCTGCTGTAACCTGTTACTGGCTGCGTTGTTCAGAACCACCAGTTAAGCTGCACCAGTTAAAGGCTTTGCTTCTCATGATAGTTTCTGGAGAACTGCACAGGACAACAAATGACCCAGGTATGTCTCCAAAGAATACCACTTCAGGTGCTCAGCTGCTAGGGATCTCTACCCCACCCTTCATTTCTCCTCATTGATGGCAACTTGTGCAAACTCAGGTGAATTAGCCTTGATTTGCACGACTGCACTGATGCAGAGCAGAGGATCAGAGCAGGCTGTCAGTTTAACATCTTCTCTAGGTACAGCAGGGCCTTGCCACCTGGTAAAGCAAAATCAGAATGGTCTGGGCTGGAAGGGACCTCCACATCTCATCCAGTCCAACTCCTCTGCACTCAGCAGGAACATCCTCCACTAGAGCAGGTTGCCCACAGCCCTGGCCAGCCTCACCTGCAATATCTCCAGGCATAGGACTCCAACCACCTCCCTGGGCAACCTGTTGCAGTGCTCCAGCAGCCTCCTGCTGCAGAACTTGTTCCTCACATCCAATCTCCATCAGCTCTGCTCTACTTTGCAGCCATTGCCCTCGTCCTGTCCCTGCAGGCCTTTGCAAACAGTCTCTCTGCAGCCTGCGTGTAGCCCCTTCAGGTCCTGGCAGGTTGCTCTTAGGTGTGCCTGGAGCCTTCTCTTCTCCAGGCTGCACACCCCCAGCTCCCTCAGCCTGTCCTCGTGGCAGAGCTGCTCCAGCCCCCTGAGCATTTTCATGCCCTCCTCTGGACCCTCTCCACCAGGTCCATGTCCTTCCTGTCCTCAAGGCTCCAGAGCTGGACCCAGCAGTGCAGGTGAGGTCTCAACAGAGCAGAGGGGCAGGATCCCCTCGCTCCATCTGCCTTGGATGCAGCCCAGGCTTCTGTGCTGCCAGCTCACACTGCCTGCTCCTGTCCAGCTTTTCCCCCACCAGCACCCCCAAGTCCTTTTCCTCAGGGCTGCTTTCCATCCCCTCCTCTCCCAGCTTTTATGGACAGTGAGGATTGTTCCAGCTGCAGAACACTGCACTTGCTCTTGTTGAACCTCAGGAGTTTACTCTCTCAAAATGCTTTCTTTGGAACTGAGAGATTGATTTAGATGTGGAAGCCTATAAAGAAATAGTGAAGCTTCCCATAGTGGTGCCTGACAGGAGGGGCACACCCAGCTGCATTCTGACAGGCTGCTTTTTGTCCCTCCAGTTTTTCTGCTCCCAGGACTTTCAGCTGCTTAGTTGTGCCAGCACCTTTATCTGTGCTTGGTGAGAGGCTGGAAGCACTCAGAAATCAGAAATTGTTTCAGTCCTCCTTATAGCTCTTTATAGTTGTGCTGGCGTTTCCTCCAGGACTCCTTCCTTGCATGGACAAGGTTAAACAGTTTCCTTAGCTTCTGATGTGCAAGTACTGCTCACAGAACAGCAAATGACCTGGCAAACACAACTCCTGACTGCACTTTCTGACTCGGGACTATCCATACGTGAATTTTCACTCAATTTTATGTCTCTGAGAGCAGTCTGAGACACGAGAAATGGTTAGTGATGCTTCCTGAAGGGGATCTGGGGTCTGAAGAGCCTGGAGGGGACAGGTACCTTTTGTACTGTGCACAGCAGAAGGGTGATTTGCATCTGGTTTTAACGTCTGCCCTCTATCCCCCAGTCTCACCTGCTGAAGAGGACAGTGTTGCTTACAACCAGTTTCTGAAATGGAAGGAAAAGAAGCTGCCAAGTGAAGAGTTTGATCTGGATACTGCTCACAGTTTTTGCCAGTGGCAGTGCTGTCTCCAGATGGGCCTCTACCTCAACCAGCTCCTCTCTGCTCCTCTGGCTGAGCCAGACCTGAGTCGGTAAGGATGGTTCAGAGATCTGCTCTCCACAACAGCCCCTGCTGAACCTGTTCCCATGGTGGTTATGTTCTCTTAAATTGCTTTGGCCATAGGATCATTCTCGGGGGAGGCTCCCTTAGCATTCACACAATCACAGAGCTGGCAGGGCTGGAAGGAACCTCAAGGATCACTCAGTTCCAACCCCCCTGCCATGGGCAGAGACACCTCACACTATATCAGGTTGCCCAAAGCCACATCCAGCCTGGCCTTAACAACACCCAGGGAGGAGGCTTCCACCACCTCCCTGGTCAACCTGTGCCAGTGTCTCACCACTCTCATGGGGGAGAACTTCCTGATGTCTAATCTAAATCTGCCCTCCTCTAGCTTTGCTCCATTCCCCCCAGTCCTATCACTACCTGACAGCCTGAGAAGTCCCTCCCCAGCTTTCTTGTAGCCCCCTGCAGATACTGCAAGGTCACAATAAGGTCTCCCCAGAGCCTTCTCTTCTCCAGACTGAACAGCCCCAACTCTCTCAGCCTGTCCTCTCAGCACAGCAGCTCCAGCCCTCTGATTGTCCTTGTGGCCCTGCTCTGGACATGTTCCAGCACCTCCAGATCTTTCTTGAAGCATTTTTTGCCCCTACAAGAAAGCTGGGAAGGAACTTTGCAAGAGCTTGTAGTGATTGGATAAGAGGGAATGGATTTAATCCTGAGGAGAGCAGATTTAGACTGTATGTTAAAAAGAAATTCTTTGCAGTGAGGGTGGTGAGACACTGGCACAGGCTGCCCAGGGAGGCTGTAGGTGCTCCCTCCCTGGAAGTGTTCAAGGTCAGGCTGGATGAGGCCTTGAGCAACCTGGGCTGGTGGGAGGTGTCCCTGCCCAAGGCAGAGAGGTTGGACCTGGATGAACTTGAAGGTCCCTTCCAGCTCAACCCATTCTACGATTCTACAGCCAAAGGGGTTCAGGACAGAACACAACCTTCTGTAGGGACATTAACACGGAGAAAAACCCTAAGCAGAACAAGTATTCCCCCAGGAGCCTGCTGCTGGCTGTAGTTCAGATCTGTTTCTTTATTAGCTGTTAACCCTGTATGGGCCCACTAAAGGAGGCTTCTCTCCTTCCCTTGAGCAGGCTTTACAATGGGAGCCTTGTCCACAGGCTGTGCCAAGAGCTGAAATCAGCCCCCGCAGTGGAAAACCTCTTCAGTTCCTCTCCAAGCATGACTGGGCTTTACCAGCTGCTGTTACAGACACTGCAGTCAGCTGTGGCTGCAGAGTGCTTTCAGAAGATGGCCAAGACCCCATCTGGGTCCTGCAAGAAGAAGAAAGCATCTGGGAAGAAAAAGAAGCCTCCCAGTTTGGCTGTAGCAGGAAGGCAGCAGCTGGGCCCTGGGAACAGGTTTGCTTCCCTGCAAGTGGAGGACTGAAAGCATTGTACTAGGCCAGTGCAGATGGGACTGGAATCTGCTCGGCTCTTGTCACACAACTTCCTGCCTCAATCCTTAGCAACAGTTCTTGCTTCAGGGAATTTTTACTTAGTTTTTGTGACCAACATTTTCCTGAGAGCTGCTGTCTGCAAGTGTTGTGCTTTATCTTTAAAGGCATCTAACTGAAAATGCGAACCGAGGTGGTCAGAGGAACGTGCCCAGATGGCTCCCCCTCCAGCTCCCTCAGCGAGGCTTTGAGGTGACTGCAGTCTTGCAGATCAGGTCAAAGTTGAACTTGCCAAGTGTAAGACTGCAGCAGAACCACTGTCCTTACTTGGTGACCAGGACCTTGTCCTTGGAGCCTTACAGGTACTGAGCTGTGCTCGGGAGGGAGCTGCAGCTTCTGTCACTGCCCCCTTGCTGTGATCAGGCTAAAGGCACACACGGAGCCACCTTTCACAGCTTTGCTGAGTCAGACCAACCAACTCTCCGTGTTTCTGTGTTGAAGGGACAGACTCTTGCACCCCAAGTTCTTGTGCGGGACTGCATCTGTCTTGACTTGCTGCCACCACTCTGGGCCACAAAGCCCTTGGCACCCAGTGCACAGGACAGGGAGGAGGCCTGCTTCCAAGGGGATGGTCAGCTCGACCCAGCCACAGGACTGGTGGCTTCCTGGTGTTTGACTGGGGAGGGATTTCTGAGAAACCAAGCCTGGCAGGGGGACTTGACCCCTGGAGCAACCACTGGAGCCCCCCAGCCATGGTGCTGAGCAGGCACAGCAGCACTGGGTGGTGCTTGTGGCTAAACAGAATCACTCCCAGCCTATGCTGAGGGGCTCCCAGAAGAAAATGCAGATGTAATGTGTGTGAGACAGCAACCCTGTGCTGAGCTGCAGCAAGAGCAATGTGGCCAGCAGGGCAAGGGAGGGGACTCTGCCCCTTTGCTCTGCTCTCCTCGGACCCCACCTGGAGCACTGTGTGCAGCTCTGGAGCCCCCAGCACAAGGATATGGAAGTGTTGGAGCCAGTCCAGAGGAGGCCACCAAGATACTCTAGAGGGCTGCAGCAGCTCTGCTCTGAGGACAGGCTGAGAGCTGGGGCTCTGCAGCCTGCAGAAGGCTTCCAAGAGACCTTGGAGTGGCCTTCCAGTATCTGAAGGGGGTGCCCGGAGGGCTGGGGAGGGACTAGTGACAAGGTCTTGTAATGACAGGAGGAGGAGGAATGGGTTTAAAGTGGCAGAGAGGAGATTGCAAAGAACTCTTTCCTAACAGCCAGTTCCAGTGAGGGTGGTGAGACACTGGCACAGGTTTCCACCTTTGGCCATTGAAGTTTTGCCTGTGACTCACTGGAATTCAAACCCAGTCCCTGCATCACTTTGCATTTTTGGTCTTGGTGAGGCCCCTTGACTGCTGTTCAAGAGGAGTTCACTCTCTGATCTCACAGAACAGTCTTGATACTGCCACAATCATGTAACACATCCATGGCACTCAGAGCAGCCTTTAAGAGGCAGCCTGGAAGAGAAGCACTGAACAGAGCACTGCAGACTACTTCTTGAACTAGCAGATGGCACCTAGGCTCTGACTGAACAGCAAATGACCTTCATAACCTAGTTCTAAAGAGCAGAGCCTGGAGCCAGATGACTCAGCAGATGACTTCAAATAAAGTTGAAAGTTAATGCTCTTGATTGTAGTCCTTAAAGCCTTCATCATCCAAATCATCCATGACAGTCCCAAGCCTGTGGTCCCTGAGGGGTTTTAATCATCAGAAAAAAGCCACATTAATGTAAGTCTTCAGTATAAAACCACAGGCACATTTGGTTCCGCTGTGTTCATGCTGTGAGAAGCTCTTCATTCACTCTGAATCCCATAATGGAGAACAGAGACTTGAGACTTGCCACAAAGCAGCATCTTCAGTTGGTGGCTTTCAGTGGAGCCACAGCATCAGTGGGCAAAGGAAGAGCAACTGATGGCATTTACCTGGAGCTGTGCAAAGCCTCTGGCACTGTCCCACATGAATCCTGGTCACCCAATGGGGAAAGCATGGACTTGAGGGCTGGGGGAGGAGCTGGCAGGGTGTCTGCACTCAGAGACTGCATTCAGCAGTTCAATATCCAAAGGGAGAGCAGTGACCAGTGGTGGCCCTCAGAGGTGGGCACTGGGGCCAGTGCTGTTTGACATCTTCGACAGTGCCATGGGCAGTGGCACTGAGGCACCCTCAGCAAGTCTGGTGATGGCACCAAGCTGACAGCTGGAGGGAAGGATCCATCCAGAGGGACCCAGACAGGCTGCAGAGCAGGGTCCAAGCAAACCTGATGGAGTTCAACAAGGCCAAGTACAAGGTTCTGCAGCTGGGGCATGGCAATCCCAAGCAAAAACCCAGGATGGGGGAGCAGTGCCTGAGAGCAGCTTGAGGAGAAGGGCTTGGGGGTGTCAGTTGGTGCCAAAGTGCCCAGGAGCCAGCACTGGTGGCTGGCAGCCCAGAGCCAGCTGTGCACTGGCTGCAGCCAAAGCAGAGAGGGCTGCAGGGAGAGCAGCAGCACAGGGAGGGAATTCTGCCCCTCTGCTCTGCTGAGAGCTCACCTCCAGCACTGCCTCCAGCTCTGGGGAGCCCAGCATAAGGGAGACCTGGAGCTGGAGAGCCTGGAGACAGGCTGAGAGAGTTGGGAATGTTCAACTTGGAGAAGAGAACGCTCCAGGGAGACCTTAGAGCAGTAGCTGAAGTGCCACAGGAGAGCTGGGGAAGGACTTCTGCCAAAGGCTGGGAGTGACAGGACAAGGAGGAATGGCTTTGAGCTGGGAGAGGGGAGACAGACTGCAGAGGAGGAAGAAATTCTTGAGAGTGGGGAGACATTGGCACAGGTTGCCCAGGGAGGCTGTGGCTGCCTCCTGCCTGGAGGTGTTCAAGGCCAGGCTGGATGAGGCCTTGAGCAACCTGGGCTGGTGGGAGGTGTCCCTGCCCGTGGCAGAGAAGTTTGGCCTGGATGATCTTTAAGGTCCCTTCTACTCCATTCCATGATCTATGAATCAGGTAGCTCAGGAGAAGGGATACTCAAATATTCCACTTCTGCATGAAAAAGCTGCTGTTATCCCATGGCATTTTGCAAACCCTTTGGGAGTGCTGAGTCCATGATTAAGAATTCCTCCACTGGAAGCATTCTGAGTGCAGAGTTCCGCTGTTCCTTGTGGCTGCTAACATGGAAGGCAGTTCACAGCAAGCACAGCCCCTCTGTGCTGGAGAAAACAGTGACTGGCTCTAGGGTTACTCTGCAGGCTTTCACTGGGGTGCTCCAGCTCTCATTTTTGAGTCCTTGCAGGTTTTCAGTCATCTGTGTGAAAAAGGCCTTTACTTACTCAAACCGCAGAGCTGGTTCCATGCTTGTGTAAGAGCAGCTGCAGTGCCTTGTTACTGCTGCCTGTTTGACCCCACAGGAAATGCTGCTTCATACTGGGGGGGAAGGATCCCACTACTGGTTCAGCTGCTGTGGAGACAGCTCTCAAACCTGCTGTCAGGTAAAACGATCAAGAGTGGAGGCAAGGTAGCACTGGAATTCAGTGCAATGAGCCAGACTGTTCCATCTGGCATGGGGAAGCACAGCAAAGCTTAGTCTGACACAGCTGAGGTCAGTCACACTCTGTGACACTGCCACAGCAAACTTCCAAAGAGGTGGAAACATCATTTCCTGTCCAGGCTTCTAAGCTGAGCTTTCCTGTGCCTGGCTGCAGTCTCTGCACTTGCTCCAAACCCACCATTATTTGCCATTAGAGGGAAGATTTTTGCCTTCACTTCCTAATTCTGCACACTACAAACCATGTTGGCAGCTCCTGCCTCGGCAGCACTGCTGTGATCTAACAGCACACCTGGAGCAAGACATGATGCAAGGCTCCCCTCAGACACTCTCCAGAGCAGCCTGCTGCAAGTGCCCCTCCTGAAGCACAGAGCACACCTCTAAGAAAAGCAAACATTTACTTCAAATTGCAGAGTAGGCTTCTCAATCACAGAAAGAGAAAAGCAGAACAGTGACCTGACAGCAGTCCCACCCTGTGCAAAACCACCCCTGGACATACAAAAGAACCCAACCCAGCAGAAGGTGCTGGAGCCCCTCACACAGTTGCAGGATGAAGTAAATAAATACAGTAGCTAGAAAATGGCAGCCTGTGACAGAGCAGCCCCCATAGTGCCTCAGAGAGCCTCTTTTCTCCTTGGGTTAGTAGCAAAGTGTCCCCCCCGAGTGAAAGTGTACAATGTTTTAAATAAACCCCAACTCAAATACTTTATCTAAGAGGAGGATTTGACACAGGTGGATATTTTAAGTGCAGAAAATGGGTCTCAGGCTTAGATCTTTCTTTAAATGAACCCCCCCCACACACACACACACACCCCTCCAGACCCCAATTCCATTGCAAAAGGAAACTGATGTTTGAGGAAAAAGGTTACCAAAGTTGCATAAATTCATTTGTTACTCCCACAGCTGGAAGTGAAATCCTAAACTGTCTTGAAACAGAACCGTTCATCCTTAGCCAGTGAAAGGAAGGGACTTGTCCAAAGCCCTGAGGATTCCTTGATCCTCCCAGAATGGTTTTGCTCTCCCCTCCACCCTTGGTGTGCCAAGAGAAGAATGCAATATGCATCATACATCCAGGAAGGAGGAAGTTGATGAAGAAGAGCTCCCACGTTTCTGGACCTTCTCCTTGCTCCTTTCAAACTTCTTGATGATCTCAGTCACTATGCACACAGAGGAGGTGAGGCCCAGCAGGAACAGTAAATCTGCAAAGAGATAATTGGCCTTTTTCAAACCTGCTATTTAAGGCCAAGGGCAGTCTTAACGAAAGGACAGGACTTGCCAAGTGTCTCCCAGCCACCAGGGTAACTTCATGACAAATGAAGGCTGGAGAGCCGGGCAAAGAGCCAAAGAGGTTCAGCAAGGATCAGGGCAGAGTCCCACACCTGGGAAGGAACAGTAAATTGCAGCAGGACAGGTTAGGAGGTGATCTGCTGGAGAGCAGCCCTGTGGAGAGGGACCTGGGAGTGCTGGTCAAGGGCAGCAAGATGCCTGGGTGGGCAAGAAGGCCAATGGAGTCCTAGGGGGCATTAAGAAGAGTGCATCCAGCAGATCTAGGGAGGTGATCCTCCCTCTCTGCTCTGCCCTAGAGAGGCCCCACCTGGAATACTGCATCCAGCTTTGGGCTCCCCAGTTCAGGAGGGACAGGGATCTACCGGATGAGTCCAAGGGAGGGCTACAAGGATGCTGAAAGGACTGCAGCACTGCCTGAGGAGAGGCTGAGCCCTGGGGCTGCTTAGTCTGCAGAGGAGAAGGCTGAGAGGGGATCTGAGCAATGTCTGCTGGGGGTCAGCAAGGAAGGCACAGGGACAGCCTCTGCTCACTTGTGCCCTGCCATAGGACAAGGGGCAAGGGATGGGAACTGCAGCACAGGAAGTTGCACCTCAACATGAGGAAGAACTTGTGACTGTGAGGCTCCCAGAGCCCTGGCACAGGCTGCCCAGAGAGGTTGTGCAGCCTTCTTGTCTGGAGCCTTTCCAGCCCTGTCTGGATGTGTTCCTCTGTGGCCTGTGCTGGATTCTCTGGTCCTGCTCTGGCAGAGGACTGGACTGGAAGCTCTCCAGAGGTCTGTCTCTTCCAGCCCCTACAATCCTGTGACTCTGAAGCAAGGATCCGTTTTTGCAGGACCAGAAAATGAGGGTGCAGAGTTTAGATGCAAGTCACAACTACAGGCATTGACATCTCAGACCTCTGCAGTGTTTCATAACCCTATTTTCATTGGCATCCATGAAAGCAATGAGCACTGAGCAACCTCATTAACTTCAGGCTGAAAAAATGTTTAGTATCAGCAGAAATGACACTAGAGCAAAAAAAGATGTTAAAACAGATCTGTTATTGTGATGGAATACATGGGACTCCAAAAAACCACAGAAGTAACCAACAGAAGTCTTAAGGAGACCAATGGCTCCTTAAGATGCCTATGGCAATGTAAGCTGTGAGCACGCAGGGGGCAAGATTTCAAACCAGGGTATTTGAATAATAGGGTGTGTAAGTACTTGGAGAAGAAAACTTGCTGAACAGCAACATTAGTGCTGCTGTGTGCTGGTGTGAGGCTCACTGGAACACTTTAATGAAAAAAACAGATAGGCTGTGAAAAGGAAACAAAGCTGGTGTCCACTGGTGTATGAAAGCAAGGACACAAACACAGGTAAGACAGAGCGTGTGTCTGTCTCTCAGAGACTGTTTCTCACTGGGCTTCTGTGTAACTAATCCTTCTGCTTCCAACCCCCTGGCCGATCCTCCAACCTCACCTTGCATGTAAGGCAAACTCTGGGATAAGGCAGAAGGGTGGAAAGAAGGTGAAAGGGTGGTTGGGAGTGCCTCCTGGGGGCTTCGGTTTCTGGGAGGGGCATTGTGTTTCTGTATTACCTTTGTGTATTTCTGCATATAGCTGTAAATATTGTAACTGTCTGCTTGTGCATTGTGCTAAGCTGTGCAGATAAAGCTTCATTCCTTAGCTCCCATCCGGCTGAGTCTAGTCTGGGTGCTTTCCCAAGACGGGGGCAGGGAACTCTGCCTGCATCAAGACGTTGATTAAAAGTCCTAAACATGCAGCAGCACCTGAGAAACTGAGGAGGCCCTGAGCAGCTGCACAGCACAGGTAATCAAATCATAGCTCCCAGAGAACAGCTAAACCCATTTTTTTTCACTAACAAGAAGAGAACCAACCAAGCCAAGCAGGCAAGCACAGCCCAGCTCAGCAGCAGGTTTGGTCTGACGCCAGCAGCCAGAGTGCTCTTGCACAATCCCAGCTAAGCGTGCCCAGGCGACCCCTGGGTGTACATCCTTTGGAAAAGGGAACTGTTCTTACCCAGGACACTCAAGCTCTCTGTCTGGAAAACCTTCTGCAGTGGAGGGAAGTAAATGACCAGCAGCTGCCCCATGATGGATCCCAGGACAGCGTAGCAGAACATTCTGTTGCTGCAGAGTCCAATCTCAAACACCGACTTGGCCTGCAAGATGAAGCAGATGTTGCACCCTGCCTGGGAACAGACTCAGCTCAGCAGCAGAGGTGTTCAAAGCTGCAGCTGCTGTCACCCAAAGACTTCTCAAGATGCACTGCTGACCTTTCAGATCATCCAGAACAAGTCCCTGGACAGGCTGACTGCCTCATGGAATGTCTGGGCTGGAAGGGACCTCAAAGCTCATCTGGTCCCAACCCCCTGCCATAGGCAGAGACACCTCCCACTAGAACAGGTCTCTCAAGGCCTCATCCAACCTGGCCTTGAACACCTCCCTTGGCAACCTGTGCCAGTGTCTCACCACCCTCACTGCAAAGAACTTCTTTCTAACCTCCAGTTCCAACCTTCCCTCTGCCAGTTCAAACCCATTCCTCCTCCTCCTGTCATTACCAGACCTTGTCAATAGTCCCTCCCCAGCCCTCCGGACGCCCCCTTCAGATCCTGCAAGGCCACTCCAAGGCCTCCTGGAAGCCTTCTCTTCTGCAGGCTGCAGAGCCTAAACTCTCTCAGCCTGTCCTCAGAGCAGAGCTGCTGCAGCCCTCTGAGCATCTTGGTGGCCTCCTCTGGACTGGCTAAAGCAGAGGACAGCTCTTGCCTTCCCAGCCACCAGCTGCAATGCTGTGCTCAGCAGCAGCTGCCCTCAGAACTGAAAAGTGTTCTTGCTGCCCCCAACAGACTGCAGAGCAGCTCCTGCAGTGAGGCAGGCTGGCAGTGTCCTTCTCTCCAACCACCTCAACAGTTCCCTTGAAACAAAATGCGGTCAGAAAGAAGGGTTTAAGACTTTTTCCTTGGATGATGGGTTTAGGGTTAAGCCCTTCAGGAAGTTTCAGATTCTGGCAAGGATGCTGAGTTTTCCTGAATTTTCAGGAAAACAGCCCTCTGAGAGGCCCACCCTGCTCCAGCTTTTCAAAACAAGGGTCTTGCTCTTGCAGGTCAGCAGCCTTCCTACCAGCTCTGCAGCACCCAAACCAATGGAGGAAGCTAATTCTTCTCTGGAGTTTAAGAAATCCTACCTACTAAATACCTGAAACTCTGAAAGTTTGCAGGGACACCTCTGAAAAGAACATAGCAAGGTCCTGTCTGCAAGAGAGTTGTGCTCACTGTGTAGAGAAACAAGTCACTCACCTGGGATCTGGAGCTCAAGGCATTGAACATATCAAAGAAGACAAAGCAGGTGAAGGTCATGGTGGTGTCTCGAGGGGTGATCACATTGTCTCTCAGCTGCCAACCACACAACATGGCACAGCTTTAGCAAGCTTGGAACCCAATGCAGCTAAATGATCTTCCTACACTAGCTCCAATACTGCTAGCTAGGAAAGGGAAGCCAAAGCAACTTGTTGGCCCCAAGGGGATTCAATTGACCCTACAGCAAACCACCCAACCATCTGCAGCTCCAGTCTGTGATTAAATCATAGAATCAAGCAGGCTGGAAGTAGACCTCCAAACTCATCCAGTCCAACCTAGCACCCAGCCCTATCCAATAAACCAGACCATGGCACTAAGTGCCCCAGCCAGGCTTTGCTTCAACACCTCCAGGGATGGTGACTCCACCACCTCCCTGGGCAGCCCATTCCAATGCCAATCACTTTCTCTGCCAACAACTTCCTCATAACATCCAGCCTGAACCTGTCTGGGCACAGCTTAGGACTGTCCCCTTGTTCGGTTGCTGGTTGCCTGGCAGCAGAGCCCAACCCCACCTGGCTACAGCCTCCCTTCAGGTAGTTGTAGACAGCAATGAGCTCTGTCCTGAGCCTCCTCTTCTGCAGGCTGCACACCCCCAGCTCCCTCAGCCTCTCCTCACAGGACTGTGCTCCAGGCCTCCCACCAGCCTTGCTGCCCTTCTCTGGACACCTTCCAGCACCTCAACATCTCCTGGCCAACATCTCTGCAATGCCTGGGGTTGGACTTTGGCAGGGGGGTTGGACTGGATGACCTTTCAAGGTCCCTTCCCTGACATTCTGTGATTCTGCAATGCCAAGAATCCCATGGGACACTACCAACACATTCAGGAAACCTTTGTCTCTGCTGGGAAAAGAAAGTCAAAGGGCTGTTTGCTCACAGCCTGGCCAGGAGATTTGTCCAGTAGCTTTCTACAGGCCACTGCTTCCAAAGGAGATCTGGAATATGGCAAAGTCTTAAAATACAGACTAAGGAATAAACCTCTGTTTTTCATTTCTACAGCTGCTCCCAAAAATCACAGAGTGGTTTAGGTTGGAAGGGAGCTCAAAGCTCAGCCAGTTCCAACACCCCACCATAGGCAGGGACATCTCCCACTAGAACAGGTCACTCAAGGCCTCATCCAGCCTGGCCTGGAACACCTCCAGGGAAGTTGTACAGCACAGAATCGCAGAATGTGATCTTTGATCACATTGGGTGCTTCTGTGCTCCACAACCTCCCTGGGCAACCTGTGCCAGTGTCTCACCACCCTTAACCTGTGCCAGTGTCTCACCACCCTCACTGCAAACAACTTCTTCTGACCAGCCACTTTCAACCTCCCCTCTGCCACTTCAAACCCATTCCTCCTCATCTTCTCATGACTCGACCTTGTCAATAGTCCCTCCTCAGCCCTCCTGAAGCCCCCTTCAGATCCTGGAAGGCCACTCCAAGGTCTCCTGGAAGCCTTCTCTTCTCCCGGCTGAAAAAAGAAATCTCCCTTCTCTGCTTGGTTACTGAGCATGGCCCAACCAAAGTTCACAGAGATTCTGAGTGCCAGCTGCTGGCAGAGAACTGCTCTCAATCAGTTTGTTACTGCTCTGAGCGTTGTGCTGGTGCCATACCTCTCTCCAGAAGACAAAGAGTGTCCCACAGACGATGATGACAGATGAGACCAGGATTTTAACGATCAGGTTTCTGGTCAGAATGCTGTCCTTCAAGTTTCTGGGAGGCTTCCGGATAACATCTTTATCCACAGGCTCCACCCCCAGGCTTAACAATTGAAAAGAAGAAGTTAGATTGTTTTCAGCAGCACCAAACAGTTCCTTGCTTCTAACTTAAGGCCTAGATCTTCTGAGTCAAGAGGAAAACTTGAATCTTCTCTCTAGAGCCTAAGAATCATCTTGGAAGCAGCAGATGAAATTTTTACTCTCAGAAAACTGAGTTATACACAGTAACAGCAAATACTGCAACCCTGCTGTTTGGGAATCCCTACACACAGGGGAAGTGACAGGACTGGATTTCCCCAGATGTCCCCAGCAGTGTGCTCTTGTGGCCAAGGAGGCCAATCCCATTCTGGGGTGCATTAGAAGGGCTGTGGTTAGTGGGTCGAGAGAAATTCTCCTGCCTCTCTACTCTGCCCTGCTGAGGCCACATCTGGAGTACTGAGTCCAATTGTGCCCCCACCCAGTTAAAGAGGGACACAGAACTGCTGGAGAGAGTCCAGCACAGAGCCACAAAGATGATTAAGGAAGTGGAACATCTCTTTTATGAAGAGAGCCTGAGGAGCTGAGGCTCTACTGCTTGGAGAGGAGGAGCCTGAGGGCTGCCCTCATTGCTGTTTATAAAGATGTAAAGGTGAGTGCCAGGAGGCTGCAGCCAGCTCTGCTGGGTGATGCCCAGTGCCAGGACAAGGGCAATGGTGGAAGCTGAGGCAGAGGAAGTTCCCTGGAAACATGAGGAGGAATTTTTTCTCTGTGAGGGTGACAGAGCCCTGGAACAGGCTGCCCAGGGCGGTTGTGGAGTCTGACTCTCTGGATATATTCCAAATCTACCTGGATCTGTTCCTGTGTGATCTGGTATAGGAGATGCTGCTCTGCAACAGGGTTGGACAGGATGAGCTTTGGAGGTCCCTCCCAGCCCCTGACACTCTGTGAGTCTGTGATTCACTCTAAAGAAAGCTGCAGTATGAGTTATGTCTCCCACAGCTGTCACTATGCTCCACCTATCCAAGGAATTCACTGCTGCTTCCTTTCCTCCTCTTCCTTCACCATCAGTCTGCAGTGAAGAATGACAGAGGAAGAACCCAGAAGGAAGTCAAAACCTTGTCAGTGAGTTCCATGGGCGTATCTGTAGACCTTTTGGTGTCCACAGCTGCTCCCATAATTAGCAGCAGATGCCAAAGCAAACAAAAAAGGATGAACCCAGAGCTACACTAGAAACACTGCAATTCAAAGGAAAACTCTGCCACTTGAGAAACATTTCACAGAGCTTCTTGTCTGAGCAACCTTTCTGCTTGCTGAATCACAGAATGAGAGTGGGCTGGATTGGAAAGGACCTCCAAATGTCACCCAGTCCAACCTTGTCTGAAGTCAGCAGGGGCAATCCTCCACTACATCAGGTTGCCCAGACCCCTGTCCAGCCTTGCCTCGAATATCTGCAGGGATGTGGCCACCTCCCTGGGCAACGTGTTGCAGTGTTCCAGCAGCCTCCTGGTGCAGAACTTGTTCCTAAATAAGAGGGCTACAAACCTCTACTAGAATTTCAGGTCCCTGCTTACCTTTGAGCCGGGGGTCCGTCCATAATAATATTGATCCATAAGATCTGCATGGCATTGAGAGGATTAGGAAAGTTCATTAATGTAGCCAGTGAGATTAAAGTCAGTGCTGCTATACTCCTGTTGAGAGAATCCATTTTTACAACTGTCAGCATGAAACGTTTCTGGAGTGGCACTGCTAACTGCTTTCTGATCAGTCCTATGACTGCTCTAGAGCAGACAGAGACTCTGACAGTGTGAATCACATCTGCCATAAGCCCAGCTTCGTAGTTTGCTGCTGACACCAGATTGGGAGGCTTGGCTGATACAGCTGCAGGCTGTGCTGCCATCCAGAGAGACCTGGACAGAGCTGGGCACAGAGGAACCAGAGGAGGTTCACCAAGGACAAGTGCAGAGTCCTGCACCTGGGGAGGGATAATAAACTGCACCAGTACAGGCTGGGATGTGACTGCTGGAGAGCAGCCCAGGGGAGAGGAGCCTGGGAGTGCTGAGGGAGAACATCCATGGCACAGCAATGTGCCCCTGTGGCCAAGAGACCAACGGGGTCCTGGTGAGGCATTAAGAGGAGTGTGTCCAGCAGATCAAGAGAAGTTTTCCTCCCCCCCTATTCTGCCCTGCTGAGACCTCATCTTGACTACTGCCTTCAGTTTTGGGCTCCCAGTTGAAGAGGGACAGGGATCTGCTGGAGAGCGTCCAAGAGAGGGCTATGAGGATGATGAAGGAACTGGAGCAGTGCCTGACCTCTGAGGGACCTAGGGCTGTTCAGTCTGGAGAAGACTGAGAGGGGATTTCAACAATGTCTACAACTATCTGAGGGCTAGAGGGGGACAGGCTCTGCTCAGTTGCTCCCTGGGATAGGACAAGGAGCAATGGATGGAAGCTGCAGCACAGGAGGTTCCACCTCAACACAAGGGGAAACTTCTTTACTGGAAGGGTCCCAGAGCACTGGCACAGGCTGCCCAGAGAGGTTGTGGAGCCTCCTTCTCTGGAGACTTTCACTGTGTTACTCTGTGACTTGAGCTAGATTGTGTGGTCTTGCTCTGGCAGGGGGGTTGGACTGGATGAGCTCTTTGGGTCCCTTCCAGCCACTGACATCCCGTGAGCCTGTGAAGGCAGAGCAGCAATTCATGTAGAACAATTCATTATCTTGGCAGAGTCCTTCTCAAAAAGCATTGTTTTGGCAATAAAAAGAGACTGATTAGGGTAAGATACATATTTGCTAAGACTATCAGGCAAGGCTTAAATCCATACAAAACCTGCTGTATGGACCTGTATGGACTGCCCAAGGTCCATACAAAACCCTACAGAGAAGGGCTGACTGGAGATGGCTGCAGGCACTAAGTGTTTCCAGTGCCAGGTGAAGTGGTTCCATGGCCAGCAAGCAGAGAGCACAGCTTACAGTAATTCTGATTGTGCTGCTTTGCTGTACCCTGCTGTGCTCTCCCTGCAAAGAGGGACAGGACTTAAAAAAAAGGGTCACTCCCCAGGCCCCTGCAGCTACCATTCCCAGGGCTAGCAGGCAAGCAGACTGTCCTAAAACATCTATGCTTAGTTATTCTTCAAGGCCAAGCAGGCATCAGAAAGTACATGAACAGCATGGCAGAGAGGCCAAGCATGTTCCTGAATCCAGGAGAGCCATAAACTCAACTCACAGAGATACTGGAACTCAGGCTCAGTGACCCTGTCTCTGTGTCTTGCACAGGATGTAAGTGATCCAGGGATCCTTCCATGCAAGCAGGGCAAGTCAGCTTTACAGAGCTGTGGCATTCCACAAGTCAGGCTATGGATTACAGAGCAGCTAACCTCTCCCTTTCCTGTTTTCCTTCACGATCTGGTTAAGGAAGGAATGACTCCTAACCTTTTGACAAGGAGCCAAAAGGTAACTATGCTCCTTCTTCCCAACCTCTCAGCTCCTGACCTTTCACCTCTGCAAAGAAGGAGCTGTGGCCAGGTCAGCTGTCTGCTTACTGCACTGCTTCTTCATGCTTTAGCAATGAACAAAGCCACCCTGTACAAAACACTGGAAACTCCCAAGCACAGCCCAGCAGCATCCTAGGTGAGGGCTGCAGTGGCTCTGTGCCACATCTGCTTCAGGATGCCCAGGGGATTGACAAGGTGGTGAGAAGCTTTGGGTAGTGTCAACTTTTCACTTACGTGCTCAGCTGAAACCTAACAAAATTTTTTATGTTATTATAAATTCCTTTGCCCTCTTCAATTGCAGACCTGCAATTAAAAACAAAACATTACATCACTACAATTTTAAAAAAAGCTTACAAGAACCCAAAAAAGCTCTTACTTTAAGCAGCCATGCAAATGTCAAGGCACAAAGGGATCTGCCCTGCTGGCCTTGACAGCCATTGGTTGTCAGCTGGACTGTCAGACTCAGCACAACAGGGATGACTTTCAAAGTGCAGTGTCAGCACCATCTCCTCCTTGGTCAAGGTTCACCACTCATCCTTCAGGAGGCCTTCCAAACCAAATTAGATAATTTAAAACCCAAACCAAAGCCCTAACTCCCCTCCAAACACATCCTCTAGCAAACCCGCACAAGCACAGCATGGCCACATATCCCTACTGCACCACCATGAAACATGGGCAGTGCCCACTGCTGCAACTTGCCTGGCACACTGCTGCAGCTAGAGTGGGCAGAAAGGGTTTGCTAATACCTAACTCATGTCTGTTCTGCTGCGTGTGAGACTTATTTCTTTCTCCCATTCCCCAGTAGCCAAGAAGAACAATTAATTAGCATTCCTGGAACACTGCATCCAGCTCTGGGCTCCCCAGTTCAGGAGGGACAACTGGATGAGTCCAAGGGAGGGCTACAAGGATGCTGAAGGGACTGCAGCGCTGCCTGAGGAAGAGAGGCTAAGCCTTGGGGCTGCTTAGTCTGCAGAGGGGAAGGCTGAGAGGGGATCTGAGCAATGTCTGCTGGGGGTCAGCAAGGAAGGCACAGGGACAGCCTCTGCTCACTTGTGCCCTGCCATAGGGCAAGGGGCAAGGGATGGAAACTGCACTATAGGAAGCTGCACCTCAACACAACAGGCAACTTCTTGTCTGTGAGGGTCCCAGAGCCCTGGCACAGACTGCCCAGAGAGGTTGTGCAGCCTTCTTGTCTGGAGCCTTTCCAGCCCTGTCTGGATGTGTTCCTGTGTGACCTCTGCTGGATTCTCTGGTCCTGCTCTGGCAGAGGATTGGACTGGAAGCTCTCCAGAGGTCCCTTCCAGCCCCTACCATCCTGTAAGCCTGCGACCCCTTTTGTAACTTTCGAACTGACAGAGGCTGGGGAAGGCTGGAGAACTAGGGAGGCTCGTATTTTTTTTTTCCTGCTAGTGCTCACCACCCTTCACTCTCCTTTTGAGAACTTGAGGGAGCAGTAGTGACTAAACCATTCCAGCAGAAGCCTCGTGGAGCCCAAGGGAAGCACTCTCCCCAGACTGCCTTCCCGTGGGCTGTCTTTAAATTATTCCCTTTTCTCTTTTCACAACAGCACCTTAGAAGCTTTTAACTCCCAGGTCACCCTCTTCTGAGGTACCACTATTACCTTGGCAGATCTCCTTATACTGTACTTCTGCTTCCAAAGAGCTGCGCCACACTTTGAGACAAGCTCAAGCGTTGTGAGACTGCAGCAACTCATAGAAAGCCAAGGCTGATCTCAGTAGGGAGAGCAGCAGCACTGCCTGCTGAAGGCAGGGGCATCCAGCTCACACTAAGGCAGGCTCAGCTCTGCTCTCTTTAAAGAGCAGCACAAGAGCTGGTTACCAGAAGGCGGCAACTTCTCACCCACAGCATTTCAATGGCTCATGTTCTGAAATACCCCAGGGCAGAGTTGAAAACAAAGGCAGCACTGTGTAGTTTTTTTAACAAGAAGAACGTTCTGCCTTTTTTCATCTAAGATTTATGCTTCTGAAGTAAAAATTGCCACAAAGATGGATCCAGCTGACAGCTGCCAGCCTCACAGGTTCATCTCAGCTACGCTTCCAAGTATACTACTATTCTAATGCTACTCAGAGAAGCAGGAACAGGTTAGTTTGCACAACCTCCTCTTACACCTGATTTATGTACAAGATCAAAGGAGCAAAAGGTTTAAATAGAGAAATTCTTGTATGAACATCCATAAAAAGGCAGAAATGCTGAGATGCCCCTTCCACCAGTATGTTCCCTGCTCCTTTTCAAGAGGCTACCACAACTAATGGCCATCAAGGGAACCGCCCTGATTAGGTGGAGAACTCTCCAAGAGCTGCTACGCTGCCAAGGTTGGGGAGTTTCTTTGGCTGCTAACCCAAGCAACCCTTCGTTAAACCCACAGAGCTCAAGGGATGCACAGAAATGCCACCTACATTATTGTCTGGAAATCATCATCCACCAGGATCATATCTGCTGCCTCTTTACAAACATCAGTTCCAGTCTGTCCCATGGCTACACCAATATCTGCAGCCTTCAGAGCAACAGCATCGTTTACTCCATCTCCTGTCATAGCCACTACTGCACCGTTGTTCTGCAGGGACTGAAGAGAGGAACAGAGCTAAAGTCAAGGAATTCATCCTATAACAAATGGATACAAAGTTGATAATTCCACACACTCCCCACTCCAATTTCTTGTACTTTCACTGTAAAATCCTCCAACATGCAGCTCTTTGTATAGCAGTGAACTGTGATGCATGATTTTAGGTTCAGCTTCAGTGCATCTATTCAGGCAGCCTCAATTTGAAAGCTCAGGTGTATCACAGCTGCCCTTCAAGAGAAAGCCAAAAGCTCTAGAGAAAGGATCCTGTATTTGTATTTTAACAGTACCACCCTCTTAAAATTCCCAATACAGCCCAACTGCCTCAGGGGTTGACTTCTTTCTCCTTGTTGCTTCTGTGATTACTGCAGCTGTGGCACTGCGTATGTCCATCTCTGCTGTTACCTTCTGAATGGAACCACCACCACATGCACTGCTTGGCATTCCTGCCCCTTGATCTTCTGGCAGCATCACAAACACACTTCTTGCAAGTTTCTAGGCAATTCAGTTGCCTAGTGACACAAAATCTGCATCAACCCCCCTGAAGCTGCCTAGGCAGGAGGCAGTGTGATGCAGCCTACTAGCAGCTGCCCGTCCCTTGTGGGCATTATGCATTTTTCTTGGGAACACCCTCAAATCCACTTCACTTCCAAGCCAAATTCATGTCTGATTTCATCTCGACACACTGAAGCAAGCTGTAACTGAAAGGAAGGCAGCACAAGCAGCAGCCCCAGCAGCTGGGACGTACCTTTATGATTTTCAGTTTATGGCGGGGACTGGCTCTGTAGAAGACTGCAACCTGTTAAAAGCACAATGAAGGAGCAGTGAGAATTTGAGAAGTGCAGAGAGTTGCACTGGATGCTCTAAAGCTAGAGGATAAAAACCACACTAGGAGTGGCCAAGCTCCACTCTTGTTAGGTCTACAGCTGAAGCATCAGCCAGCTGTGCTTTTAATGGAGTGATACCATTCATTCCAGCATGCCCTGGGAATAAAGTTGGTGCTGCTTATTTCAGGATGGAAAGGACAATTTAAAAACCTTCTGAAATGACAACAGCAACCTGCTGCTGGCCCTCCTGCCTCAACTCACACAGGTGGTTGCCATGCTGCCTCCACAATTCATGTCCTCTGCCACAGTGAGCACTAGTGGCAAGGAACTGGGGACGCTGCAGCTTTACCTGTCTGTGGGGCAGGTCATGTAGAGCTAAGCAATAAAGGCTTCAGATTAGGAGAAATGAAGAATGCTCAGATTCTTTGTGCCTCTGGTCTTCTCTGCAAATTGAAATCTGAGCACATGGAATTCAGCTTTCCATAGCTGCAACACATGGCATCCCCCTCTGGTTTTGCAGAGTCTGACTGAGGAGTCAGACTTCTCAGCAGCCCCTTTAGGCTGTCCTGGGTGACTTTGCTGATTCGACTCTTAACTAAATGCCTATCAAAGCAGGACTCAGTTCAAACACCCACAAAGTGTAGTAGCTGTTTCAGCCCTTACTTATTACTAAGTGTACTGGGTTTGGCTGAGCTGGAGTTCCTTCTCCCCAAGTAAAGCAGAAATCACTATCTGGGACCACAGGTTTGCTTTGGTGAGTCACCAGAGCAAGATCCCAAGCTGATGTGCACATTTCTTGGTTGCAAATACTGGCTTTGGCTTGCTCTCCTCAGACTCAAGCATGCTGCAGTCTAGTTCTGCAGTCCTTCACAGAGCAGCATGTTGATGCATAAATTCTGCAAGAGAGCCAAGCCTGAGCTGCATTTGCTTACAGCTTTGAAAGCAGCTAACATTTATTTAATAACTAAAAAGCACTGAGCAATAGACCCTTTCAAACGTCTCAACCTGTGAGCTCAGCTCCATTAAAAATCACTGAAGATGCAGACAGCTGCCCTAAGGAATTGCACAAGGAGGGGCTGTCTGCACACACAGACAGCAAGGTTAGAGCTGGGAGCTGAGCGCTGCAGGAAACCAAATGATCTAACACCACAAAAAGGTGACAGTGCTCACTGAAAGGGAAAGGGGATAAAATGAAGCTTCCATTGGAAGGTAAAAGCCAAACTGATTCATTAAATGAGAGAAAAGTAGTAAACTCACTAGGAAGATAACCATGTGAGTTGAAAGAAAGGAGTTTTCACATGGTTTTCACAGTCTCACAGTATCACCAAGGTTGGAAGAGACCTCAGATCATCAAGTCCAAGCCGTTACCACAGAGCTCAAGGCTAGACCATGGTACCAAGTGCCACGTCCAATCCTGCCTTGAACAGCTCCAGGGACGGTGACTCCACCACCTCCCTGGGCAGCCCATTCCAGTAGCCAATGACTCTCTCAGTGAAGAACTTTCTCCTCACCTCAAGCCTAAATTTCCCCTGGCGTAGCTTGAGGCTGTGTCCTCTTGTTCTGGTGCTGGCCGCCTGAGAGAAGAGAGCAACCTCCTCCTGGCTACAACCACCCCTCAGGTAGTTGTAGACAGCAATAAGGTCTGCCCTGAGCCTCCTCTTCTCCAGGCTAAACAATCCCAGCTCCCTCAGCCTCTCCTCGTAGGGCTGTGCTCGAGGCCTCTCACCAGCCTCGTTGCCCTTCTCTGGACACGTTCAAGCATCTCAATGTCCCTCTTAAACTGGGGGGCCCAGAACTGGACACAATACTCAAGGTGTGGCCTAACCAGTGCAGAGTACAGGGGCAGAATGACCTCCCTGCTCCTGCTGGCCACACCATTCCTGATGCAGGCCAGGATGCCATTGGCTCTCTTGGCCACCTGGGCACACTGCTGGTTTTGTGTCAAAGCAAAAAAACATGGCTTTGTGTCTGATCTGGGCTGTGCACTAAAAGCCTCTAGCAATTTACTGGCTCACCTGCTTCTATTAGAACCATGTTGTTTGCATCTCTGCTTTAGCTTTCCACAGGGAAAAAAAAAAAGGCATTTCTCAATACAGAATTCCATCAAAACAAACCTTTGGAGTAATTTGGGAAAGCTGCTGAATATCCAGATCATCTATTTCCTCTCCAGAGATTGCCTGGGAATTTTTGGAATACAGTCCTAGTCGACTAGCTGGAAAAGAAGGATATGCAAGTGATTAGAATCAATCACCCTTTTCAAACACTAAGCACCCAAGCTTTACTTCTTCGTTAAACCTACTGCTGCCCGCAGAATGTCAGACGCAGAACACCTTAGCACCTGGCTGGGGCAGTGTGCTGGAGGACATGCCCCAAAGCCCGATCTCAGCAGGTACTTCCCTACATTGCTTAGGTTTGAAGGTGTCAGGTGCTGCATCAGCTCCACGGCTCAGTCATACAGAATCACAGAATGGTTCAGGTTGGAAGGGAGCTCAAAGCTCAGCCAGTTCCAACCCCCTGCCATAGGCAGGGACAACCATGAGGTTGATCAAGGCCTCATCCAACCTGGCCTTGAACACCTCTAGGGAAGTTGTGATCTTTGATTCTGTGCTCCACAACCTCCCTGGGCAACCTGGGCCAGCGTCTCACCACCCTCACTGCAAAGAGCTCCTTCCTAACAGCCAGCTTCAATCTCCCCACTGCCAGTTCAAACTCATTCCTTCTCCTCTCATGACAAGACCTTGTCAATAGTCACTCCCCAGCCTTCCTGTAGCCTCCTTCAGATCCTGGAAGCCTTCTCTTCTCCAGGCTACAGAGCCCCAAGTCTCTTAGCCTGTCCTCATAGCAGAGCTGCTGCAGCCCTCTGAGCATATTCTGAAGATTTTGCAGTTCAAAAATACAGGACAGAAAATGAAAAATGAGATGGCAGAGACACAGTAAGGAACCCAAAGTATCCCTTCAGGCTAAGGTGTTGGGTCTGGGGGCTTTTATTCACACAGACTCACAGGATGTCAGGGGTTGGAAGGGACACAAAGAGCTCATCCAGGCCAACCTCCCTGCCAGAGCAGGACCATACAATCCAGCTCAGGACACACAGGAACACATCCAGACAGGCCTTGAAAGGCTCCAGAGAAGGAGACTCCACAACCTCTCTGGGCAGCCTGTGCCAGGGCTCTGGGACCCTTACAGAAAGAAATTCCTCCTTATGTTGAGCTGGAACCTCCTGTGCTGCAGCTTCCATCCATTGCTGCTTGTCCTATCCCAGGGAGCAGTGAGCAGAGCCTGTCCCCTCTTCCTGACCCCCAGCCCTCAGAGATTTATAAATATTTATTAGATCCCCTCTCAGTCTTCTCCGGACTGAACAGCTCCAGGTCCCTCAGCCTTTCCTCACCAGGCAGTGCTCCAGTCCCCAACTCATCCTCACAGCCCTTCCTTATACTCTCTACAGCAGATCCCTGTGCCTCTTCAACTTCATAAACTCCTGATTCCACTGTGCCGTGCTCACAAAGACCTAACGGCCACACTTCCCACCAAGGAGCTGAGCACAAGAGAGACAAGCAAGGCAGTGGAGTATCCATACCAATGGCAACTGCAGTCTCCTGGGAGTCCCCAGTAATCATTTTGATTGCTACTCCTGAGGTGATCAGTGTGGTAACAGCTTCCTTGACGCCAGTGCGTGGAGGGTCGATGATTCCCACCAGCCCCAGGAAGCTCAGCTGCCCCAGTTCAGGGCCAGAGGCTAAGGCCAGCACTTGTAGGAGACAAAGGGAAAAAAACACTCAAGTTAAGATTTGAAATGAGCATTTACATCAGCACTCACAACAACTGCTTTGAACTAGGAGCTCAGCACCAAGCAAAGGAGGGCAGATGCAGTTTTCTGTCTGTGGACCTTGGTAGCAGCGTCTGGCACCCTGAGCACTCACAACAGCCTGCTACCAGCACAGGCTTCCTCTCTTCTCCTCAGCACACACAGGCAGCCCAGGCTGGGAAGTGTCTGCCCTAGCTGTTCTCAGGTGCAGGTGACACTCTCAACTGGGTGGGAGCAGAGTGGCAGCTGGCCCTGGGGTTCCTCAGGTGGCCTCTCATGCAAGAGGATGAAAGGGAGGCATGCCTCATGCAGGGTTACTTCCTGCTCTGACGTTTTTCCTCTCAGAGAAGCACTTCAGTACTTGTCAAATATTGTCTGGAATGTCTTTCTCAGCAGAACCTTAGCCCAAAATGTCACTGGGGTTGGAAGGGGAAAGCAAATTCACTTTTTTTCAACACTACCCTGGACGCTTTCATTTGAGGCTGGCCTGAGGCAGAAACAAAGCCTGACTGAAGAGAACAGCTCCCACAGGCACCACTGCCAGCACCACCTCTCACTGCCAGTCATTTGCATCCTAGGCACTCCCTGAGCCACACTGGCCCTGCCTTCACAAACCCTGGTCTCTCTACAGAGGCCAAAGAAAGCCTGCCAAGCACAGTCATTATGGCTGGACAAGCCCTCTAAGGTCATCCAGTCCAACCATCAACCCAGCACCACCATGGCCACTGAACCATGTCCCCAGATGCCACGGCCACAGGTTTCCTGAACACCTCCAGGGATGGGGCTCCACCACCTGCCTGGGCAGCCTGTGCCAATCCCTGACCACTCTTAAAGACATTTTTCCTCATCTCCAACCTAATCCTCCCCTGGCACAATTTCAAGCCATTCTATCACCCGAGACTAGGCAGCAGAGCCTGCTGTAGAGAGCAATGAAGTCTCTCCTCAGCCTCCTCTTCTCCAGACTAAACAACCCCAAGTTTCCTCAGCTGCTCCCTCCCAGCCCCGTTCCCCAGACCCTTAACCACCTTTGTTGCCCTTCTCTGGGCCTTTTCCAGACCCTCAATGTCCTTCTTGCAGTGAGTGGTTCAAAACTGAACCCAGTATTCAAGCTGTGGCCTCACCAGTGCCAAGTACAGGGGAGAGTCACTTCCCTGGTCTTGCTGGCCACACTGCTGCTGATCCAGGCCAGGATCCCATTGGCCTTCCTGTCCACCTAGGCACACGCTGGCCCATCTTCAGCCAAGTGTAAAGCTTGCCCACAACCACCTTCTAGCAGTCATCTTGTGACAGTATTTTTTGCTCTATTTAAAAGTCTGCCCAGCTTCTTACCTTGATAGGTAACCACAATGGCATCTTCTGACCTGCAGGCAGACTCAAGGGTGCAAGGAGCCAAAGAAATAAACCAGTGAGCACATTCACACCTCAAACAATCCCCAGAGGTCAACCTCTCTTGGGTAGCACTGGAGTGTCCAGTTCTGGTCCCATGCAAGATATGAGACCCCAGCAGCGCCTTTGTGCTTTACCCATGTACACAGGCCCCAGGCAACTGTACCTGGTTCTCCAATCCCTCATTTCGAAGGAAAACTGAATAACACAGTGGCACTCACTGAACAAAAAACCATTCCTTTGCTTTTAGTTGATCTTGGGAGGTTTCTTTAAAACAATGGGTGCCATTTGATACAAACTGCTATTTTGAGAGACCAAAACAGCCTTACCCCTAAGTCCTGCAGAGCCCATTGAAGTCTTCTCTTGCTGGTACTGCTCTCTCTGCTGCTGCCCAAGAGGTAGGGTCTGCCCCTTACAGTGATATGATGTACAGTACCTAATGACTTGTTCGTAAGCACCTTTCATAAAGCACACTTCAGGTTTGTCCTAGAAGAAGAAAGCAATGTGGCGTGCAGGTGTGGTGTGTGCCAGCTGCTGGCACAGCCCCAGTCTCACAGCACCCACAGCCCAGGACCGCTGCTGGCACCACCTCAGCACAGCTTGCTGCGCAGACTCATCGCTGTGCTTAGCTCTGTGCTGCCACTGCACAGAACCACAGAATGGTAGAGGGTGGAAGAGACCTCCAGAGATCATCCAGTCCACCCCTGCTGCCAGAGCAGCATCACCCGGGGCAGGGCACACTGGAACACATTCAAGAGGGGTTGGAAAGGCTCCAGAGGAGGAGACTCCACAACCTCCCTGGGCAGCCTGCTCCAGGCCTCCAGCACCCTCACACCAAACAAGTTTCTCCTCATACTGAGGTGGTACCTTCTGAGTTCCAGTTTGTATCCACTGCTCCTTGTCTTATTACTGTGTGGCACAGAAAAGAGCTCGCCCCCTTCCAACTGACAGCCACCCCTCAGCTATTGCTAGACACTGATCAGATCCCCTCAGCCTTCTCTTCTCCAGACTGAACAGCCCCAGGGCTCTCAGTCTTTCTTTGTAGCAGAGATGCTCTGCACAAGCAAAGTGCAGCTTGAAGTTCAAATTGGAACACGAGAGGCTTCCTGCTCCACTTGCTGCTGCCAGTTTCTGGGCTTGGGTACTGGGTTGGCTGAGAGTTGGGGGCTGTTTTGTGGCTGACTTCTGCTGCTGCTTCTGCCTTTGCTTTGCTGGGAAGCAGCTCAGGTAGCTGGGGCTGCCGCCGGGAAGTAGCTCAGGGAACAGTACATGGGACTATTGCCATTAAATTCCCTATCTCAAGTCAGGGCTTTGTGTATTCTCTTCCCTCCCTCCTGATCTGTGTGTGGGGCTTGATGGTAAGGCTGGCTGCAAACAGGACAACTTCTAGACCTGAACACCTGCTCCTTTGATCCCGCCTATGCAGAGTACATTCCAAAGTGGCTATGTCCAATGTGCCAACTTAATAGTCACTCTCTCATCTCAGCAGACATCACACACATTAGACAGGTCACAGTCCATAGACTGAAAGGGGTCATGTTAAGAACAGAAATTAAACCTACACAGAGCATTTATAGGTCTTAGCTCATCTGATCAGCTGCAGAGCTCATGAAGCATCCCCTGCATCCAGTACTGTGCACTGCCACCAGGCTGCCCTCACTTGGATACTCAGGATGTTAGCCAAGGCAGACAAGCACCCTGCAGAGCCAGCACGTAAGGGAGCAGCCCCTGCAGCTCACCTGCTGTGTCCTGTGAACACACTTAACAGCCATCCATTTTTGCTCTGAGCTGAAGGGATACTCAGCCTTCCTTATGTAGTCTTCCTGGAGTCCATCCAAACCCATCTGCAGAGAAGAGAAGTCCATCACGAGGCTCTTGTCAAACAGCTCTGCCATTTGCTGACTGGCTGAGACATCTCAGCAATCACCAATTAGTTCAACACCAGCTTCACCTCCAAAGTCCAGTTTGGACAAACTTCTGACCAACTCCAACTGAGAGAACCTCAAAGCTTCTCTCAGGGTTCAGCAGAAGTCAGCCCAGTGACAATCACATCCCACCTCTGACCCAAGTATCTTGGAACACTGTAGGTTATGACCAAAGCCAAGTCTGGCAATGGGCAGCAGTGCAGCTCTTGCTTTGCCAAAACACTTGTACTGCTCCAACGGCTTTTTTATGTCTTCCAGGGAATTTCTCTGCTGGAAGGGCCTACAGAATTGTAACACAAATCTGGTGAAGTCTGCAGTAAGCTGGTCACTGATTTTAAGTTTGAATGACCCAACCTGAAATGACTTCAGTGATCAGAACCATCCAAACACTTAATCTGAAACTAACCACAAAGACTCCAGGCAAAATGCATTTCACTGAAGTGCTGCCCTCCCCCACTCGCTGCACCTCGCATCCCACACTCCACCCTTCAGTAAGTCCAAGAGAAAATGCTGATTAAAGAAGGTGCTGAAGCAGCAGTCTTCTGTAAGCCATTCTTAGTGCTCAGAGAGATCCACGACCCCTTCACTACCTCCCTTTCCAGCAACAGATGTGAAAGACTCCTGCTCTTCACAGCTTCTACGGGCTCTTGGCAAACCAACATCCCTCTGGTCCTCTCCTATGCAAAACTGGGGGCTTGGGAAGAGTCTCAGCAAGAAGACAGATACATCTCTGGCCTCAGTTACACAGGGAGAGGCAGACTGCAATGCATTCAGCTGTCAAAGTTTCTCAGCTTATTCACCAGCTCAGAAAAACAGGTGAAGGTGCCTTGCCACATTTCTTGCCACAGCTGTAATGAGTGTGCCACAACATCAAAAAAACCCCAAACAACCCCAGAACATTCACTATATGCCCACAATTCAAACGACCTGTGTCCTGCACTTACAAGGGCACCACCAATGCTGCAGGCACCAATGCTCCTTACTGCCTCTGCTGAGAGCTGGGAAAGACAGCAGGATCAACCTCAACAGGTGGTTGGTAAAGAGGCAGTACTGAGACCAAACAGATGGCAGTATAACTTCAATTCTAAACCATTTTCTCTCATCTTTCAGAACGCCCAAAGATTTCTCCACACCTGCCACAAACCTAAAAGGCAGCACCAGGTACACACCTTCATGGCGAGCGCAATCAGAGCCCCTTCAGTTGGTTTCCCCATCAAGGTGTTGCTCCTGATCAAAGCATCATTGCACACACAACCAGCCTAGGAGTGAGGAAGGGGAGAATTCAGAAGATAAAGTCAATGCCACACAAAGCCCTTGTGCTGCTCATCGATCTGTGCCAGGATCTTACCTCCACGATTCTGCTGACAGATGTGTTGTTATAGCCATGAATCACTTCACCATCCAGCAGCACTTCTCCAAACCTGTTATAGCCTACTCCAGTAACCTGCAAGACAAACAGCCAAAGGCAGCATGGAGTGTGGTGGTCACGAGGGGCAGGAAATGCTTTCAGCTCAGCTTTTTACTGCAAACTACAGAACATTTTTGAAAGGCCCTTGACAATGACTGAGTTCTCAGTGTGAAGAGATTCTCCCACTCACATTCTAATGCAGCAGGCAGGAGATATGGAATAAAAATGCTGGGGGCAAGAGAGCTACTAGAGAATCATTTCTTTACGCCACTACTGCACGCACTGCATGTTCTTCCCCGCCACTACTGCACGCACTGCATGTTCTTCCCTGCCACTATTGCAGACTCAGAACACATCCAGCTGGCAGTGCCCTCCAAGCTCACCCAGCCCAAGCCTCCCCCTAGCACTGCAGGCTCAGCACTAAGCCATGTCCCTAAGCACAGCTCCACAGGCTGCTGCAGCACCTCCAGGGTGCAGGACTGCAGCACTGCCCTGGCCAGACACTTCCAACGCTTGAGAAGCCTTCCAGGGCAGAAAGATTTCCTAACATCCAGCCTGAGCCTGCCCTGCTTGGGCAGCTTGGAACCATTTCCTCTGCTCCTGTCCCTTGGCACCAAGCAGCAGAGGCTGCCCCCTGCTCACTGCCACCTCCCTGCAGGCAGCTGCAGAGAGCAATGAGCTCTGCCCTCAGGCTGCTCTGCTCCAGCCTGCACACCCCCAGCTCCCTCAGCCCCTCCTCACCCCCAGCTGCTCCAGGCCCTTCTCCAGCCTCGCTGCCCTGCTCTGGACACGCTGCAGCCCCTCAGTGTCCTTCCTGCAGTCAGGGGCCCAGAGCTGAGCACAGCACTCGAGCTGTGGCCTGCCCAGTGCTGAGCACAGGGGCATGATACCCTCCTGGCCCTGCTGCCCACCCTGCTTCTGAGCCAAGCCAGGATGCCAGTGGCTTTCTTGGCCACCACTGCTGGCTCACTTGACTGTCAAACAACACCCCTAAGTCCCTCTTCAAGCTGCAGCTTTCCAACCACACATCCCCAAGTCTGGATCTCCCTATGGGGTGTCTGTGGTCCAGATGCAGAACCTGGAACGCAGCACATATTCATTCCTTACCCTACCAAATGCAGTGCATGTTCTTTGCTTATCCTATCACACCTGCTTGCTTTCTTCTCTTCCAAATGCATGTTTTACCTGCAGTATCTTCCAGCATGTCTCAGCTGATACAAAGGAAAAAGGAACCATTTTCAGTGTCCCCACAGCCCTACCTCAGCATGCTGCCCATCTGCAGTGACAATCTGAGTCACAGTCATCTCGTTCTTGGTCAGAGTTCCAGTTTTATCTGAACAGATCACGTTGCAGCAACCTGGAACAACCAATTTGCACAAGTACTGAAGACAAACAAATCTCTAGAAACCCCGCAGCTCTTTTGTGAAAAACCAAAAGGACAGACAGACTACTTTAAACAATCATGAACAGGTATGTAAGGTTCTTCATAAGCTTGACCAATAAATCACAAAGGAAAACTAAAATCCAAAATTCACCTCTTGTCTGAAATCATACAATCAGGAAACTATTTTGATTGGAGAAGACCTCCAACCATCAACCCAACACCATCATGGACATCAAACCCCATCCCCAGGTACCATGGCACTTGAACACCTCCACCAATGGGGACTCCACCACCTCCCTGGGCAGCCTGTGCCAATCTTTGATCACTCTTGCAGCAAAGACATTGTTCCTCCTCTCCAAACTAACCCTCTCCTGGACAATTTCAGGCCACTTCCTCTCTTCCTATCACCTGATACTATAGAGAAGAGACCAACCCCCCTGCTCACTGCCACCTCCCTGCAGGCAGCTGCAGAGAGCAATGAGCTCTGCCCTCAGGCTGCTCTGCTCCAGCCTCCACACCCCCAGCTCCCTCAGCCCCTCCTCACCCCCAGCTGCTCCAGGCCCTTCTCCAGCCTCGCTGCCCTGCTCTGGTCACGCTGCAGCCGCTCAGTGTCCTTCCTGCAGTCAGGGCCCCAGAGCTGAGCACAGCACTGGAGCTGTGGCCTGCCCAGTGCTGAGTACAGGGGCATGATACCCTCCTGGCCCTGCTGCCCACCCTGCTTCTGAGCCAGGCCAGGATGCCAGTAGCTTTCTTGGCCACCACTGCTGGCTCACTTAACTGCCAACCAGCACCCCCTAGGACCCTCTCCAAGCTGCAGCTTTCCAAGCACACATCCCCAGGTCTGAAGCTTGCCGTGGTCATCAATATTTGTGTCCATCTGGATCAGAGCACTGCCCCAGATCAGTCCTACCCAACGTCTCCACAATTGGCAGCTTTTTCACAATTGCTCTTTTCTTCACCATCCTCATCACACCCAGGGCCAGGGTCACTGTCACCACGATTGGGAGTCCTTCAGGGATTGCAGCCACAGCCAAGCTGTAATGAAAGTGAACAGCTCTTGTCTGGGGGTATCCCAAACCAGCACACTCACCATGCACTCACCCCCAGAGCACTGCTGCTACAGCAGTCTGGTCACTGAGGTTGGAGGGGACAAGCAACAGCTGCTGTGTGCTTCCAGCTGCACTCCAGGCACTGCAGAGTACACGCTGCAGGCAGCAGCACAGTGCAGGCTTGGGCATTTCTACTCTTCTCACTACGTATGAAGAACAGTAAGGGAGGTGGAGAAATCAATTGTACATCTGGTTTACACTAATTAACCCTGTGCAAAGCAGTCCTGCTTGTGAAGACTAAGTGTAGGCAGCACTGGGAAATGGCACTGCTTCAAGAGACCCCTCAACCACACCTATCACTGCCTGCTCACCACGTGGCAGCAAGCCAAGAGCAGGAACGACATGGAAGGTCATTTAAATGACTAGTCTCTGCTGACAGCATAACTGGCATCACAGTAACTCATTACACAGTCCTCAGTGTTATCAGAGAATGGCCTGGGTTGGAAGGGACCTCCAAAGCTCATCCAGTCAAATCCTCCTGCAGTCGGCAGGGACATCCCCAACTAGATCACCTGGAATATCTCCAGGGATGGGGCCTCAACCACCTCCCTGGGCAACCTGTTCCAGAGTTCCAGCAGCCTCATAGTAAAGAATGGTATCACAACAGCTCATCACACGGTGCTCTGTGCTAATGACACTACAATCAACTCATTACACAATGCTCAGAGGTACAGTTCTTGGTGGGGTTTTTGGTCCCCCTTCTCCCCACTATGGAGTAAATGTCCAGAGTGTGACCCTGTCATTTACAGACAGAGCTCTGCCTTGGGCACTGCCTGTGGCATCAACAACTCAGCAGCTTTTCTAAGAGTGCAGAGTGAGATCAGCTCAAATCAGGGCTATTGCCAGCAGCCAACAGCCTAGCATCAAGTTTCCAGAACACACTGGAAAAGGAGGTAAACCACAGGACACAAGGCCTGTAGTACCCTCAGTTCTGTCTGACGCCATGCACAGGAGGCTGCGCGAGGATGCTGTAACAGGCATCATCAACTTCCAGACGCTTGCTGCAATGCTTATACTCCAGACTCTTACCTCACCCCAATTGTGAACATATCAAGGATATGCTTGCCCTGCAGCCAGCCAACCAGCATAATGACACCTGGAAAGCAAACAGGCTCAGGATAAGTACAAAGCCAATACCTACTGCAGCCTCACAGAGTGCAACCAGCCAAAGCCAAGCTCAGCACTGCACTAACTACAGAAATCTCCCACTTCTTTCACGGGCAAAACATGAGTCTGTTGCTGTGGCACAAGTGAAGAAGTCTTCTGCCAGCCAAGCTGCCCAACTGTACCAAGAGCTTCAGCTTCAAAAGAAGCATTTAGAGGGCGCAGAGAAGACAGAGAAGCCTGTGCTTGCAGAAGGAAACAAGGGAACACCTATTTTGAAGCTGTGCCACATGAGTAGCCTTCAGTGATCAGTGGCATGGACTCCAAGGAACCAAAGGAGAAGCCAAATGTGGACTCACTGGTGCCACCCTGCCACCCATGGACTCAGTGGTGCCACTCTGCCACACGTGCCTTCAGGGGTGCCACCTAGCCGCCCCCAGTCCCTTAAGAAGAGAACAACAATCCTCCTACCTTCCAAGCCCAGCTGGCAGCTTCAGTTACAGCTTTTACAGAACTGCTCTTACCTATGATGCCAAAGGAATACAAGGAGAGCTGTTTTCCCAGGAGATCCATGCTCTTCTGCAGAGGGGTCTTTGGAGCCTTGAGGAATGGTAAACATGCAGCAGGTTAAAATCCATTGACTGTATCAGCCCTTACTTCAGAGGGGCAAATTTCAAGGCCCTGTCAGTGAGTAAGATGCAGTGGTACTTAGCTTCCACATGTAAAACCAGACCACAGCCTTCATTCCTGTGTGGAACTCCAGGAGACAGACCACTTCAATGAAATGTTTATTATTAGTATTTTTGGGAGCTTGGTAATGTCTCTTGAACTGGGGTCCCCAGTTCAGGAGGGACAGGGATCTGCTGGGGAGAGTCCAAGGGAGGGCTACAAGGATGCTGAAGGGACTGCAGCACTGCCTGAGGAGGAGAGGCTGAGCCCTTTTGGCTGCTTAGTCTGCAGAGGAGAAGGCTGAGAGGGGATCTGAGCAATATCTGTCAAGAGCTGAGGGCTGGGGGTCAGCAAGGAAGGCACAGGGACAGCCTCTGCTCACTTGTGCCCTGCCATAGGACAAGGGGCAAGGGATGGGAACTGCAGCACAGGAAGTTGCACCTCAACACGAGGAAGAACTTCTTGACTGTGAGGGTCCCAGAGCCCTGGCACAGGCTGCCCAGAGAGGTTGTGCAGTCTCCTCTGAAGCCTTTCCAGCCCTATCTGGATGTTTTACAGTGTGACCTGTGCTGGATGCTCTGGTCCTGTCCTGGAAGGGGGATTGGACTGGAAGCTCTTCAGAGGTCCCTTCCAGCCCCTACCATCCTGCACATCTAATTCAAAGAGTCATATTAAAGATTTTATTAAAAAAAAACAGAGCAGTGTTAAGTGCACAGGCACTGTGCTTCTCCCTGCTTGGCAGGAAGAATAAACCAAACGTTTCAAGACAGAGGCATTAGTGCCCTGGCAGCTGAATTGTATTTCAAAAGGAATTTGTTAATCACCTCCAGAAAATTCCTTTTAGCCAAACCAAGGAAATACTTAGGCAATCTTGTGCCAAGCCAAAAAAAAAACCAATAAAGTATAAAAAGGAGATAGGGACACAGAGCAAAAGCTTTTGTGTGAACCAGATCAAATCAACCCAAGAACTGTGGATTCTCACACTGGATGTCAAGAGAGTTTGGGGTTTTCAGCAGCAGTATACTACAGACAGGGGGGCCAAGAAACAAATCATTTTTGCTCAACAGGTTTATTGCTGTTGAGTCTCCTTCTGTGGAGTCTTTCCAGCCCTGTCTGGATGTGTTGCTGTGTGACCTGAGCTAGATTGTATGGTCCTGCTCTGGCAGGAGGGCTGGACTCAAGGATCTCTTTGGGTCCCTTCCAACCTCTGATATCCTGAGCCTGCAAACAGAGTGTGCACACTCTGGAGGAGAAAGCTGCTCTCAGGCTGGATTCACTCTCACCTTTGGAACTATTCAGATTAGTTGACTGTAATATAAACAGGAAAAGTGACCCTTGAGTGCTCTGCTATGTCAGAACTTCAGTGGTGTGGAATGGTCACCCCTAGGGCTCTTTGTCTTCATCACTTTTTCCACTAGAAGAGCTGATGACATTAAAGCAGATGCCCCTTTGGTGACTGGACACAGGGCTGGCTTTAGAGGAGTGAGGCACTACAGCTAAGGGCTGCTCCTGTGCTCCCAGCTGATGCATTCAGTGCCCTCAGTCAGCCTCTTTGGGCAGATTTCAGAACCACAACTACTCAGGCAAACAAGCAGGATGCCTGCTGACCTCCTGACAGCTGGAGAGCAATGGCCTTCTCCTGATCCTACACTGGGCAGAGAAGCTGGAAGGCCCCAGCCACACAAAGCACTCAAGAGCCTGAATTCTCGTGTGGATCAGGGTACTGCAATGAAGAGTTGTGGGAGTTGGATGGACGAGAGTCAAAGGCAGGCCACAGAAGGGCAAGGTGGAGATGAGGAAGCAGCAGCAGACACAGAAGCCAAGGCCAGAGCTGCTAACCAGGGGAAAGCAGAGTGCTGTGCACACAGATCTGCCACCCAGCTCCCTATTGTGCTAACAGAGCTGACCAAAGCCTCACACCACCAGCTGCATTGAGCTTTCTTCCTTCAGTAGGAGTTCCCAGGTTAACATGTTTAGGTCAGCTATGGACATTTTGTTGCACTGAGTTCAGTAACCATTTTCCCCTTCAAGGGCTAATGTCACACTAAGGAAAACTGCTAAGTTAGTGTAATTAAACCTAACTAAGGGCATGTATTCTCTTGTAGCCCATCAAACATCCATTTACAAATGTCTCTGCTTCTGAAGTCAACCTTACCTCTTCTGCTTGCATCATTTTGAAAACCTCCCCAAATTCAGAGTTTTCTCCTGTGCCAATAACTATCCCCTAAAAAAAGGAAAAAGCAAAGATGAAGCCAATTCAAGCCTGAAGTTCCACTTTCATCTTAGTAGCTGCAGAAAGAGTACAGAGGTAAAGGCTCTTAAGCCTGTCACATCTGTTAGGTTGGTTTATAAAAATCTTGGCACAAACAGGGAATACTTCTACTGAAAGAGCTGAGCTTCTGTGAAGCCAACAGGCAACAGCTACTTCACACTACCAACAACTGTGCTGTCAGCTACAGATGTTCTAACACATGAATGGAGTTCTAGAAGCTAAATGCCATGTCCTAGATGGAAGAGTTTCCCATCATCTGCTCCTTATCAACTGGCTCTCTCCTAGCCTTAGGTTTAGTGTTCTATGTAAACCTGCAATTTCTGTAAATCAAAGCAGAATGAGAAAAGCTCTGCAGTGTGCCACAGTAAAGCCTTCTTCAGGAAATGTTTTCATTTCTATTCCACTCCTGCTGTTTCAGAAAACTCATCCCAGCCACAGACACTAAAGTCCATTTGTGAAGTGACAGCTGAGCTTTACAGCAAGGACACCCTTTGAATAGCTGGCACAGGAGAACACACTGATCTGGCAAGAGACTTTACCTTTGCTTTCCCACATCTGACCAGCGTTCCCATGAAGGCAATATTGCTCCTGGAAGTAAGGTCTCCATTGGTCGCTGCTGGCTGTGGAGCTGTGGACTTGGAGCATGGAGCTGTCTCACCTGTCAGACTGGATTCATCGATAGAGAGGTCCACAGCCTGGGAAAGCAGCACAGGTAGAGAGCTTTACAGGTGCCTGCAGCTCGCTGGTGCAGGCCTACAGACAGTCAAGAAGCTTCTACTGACATTTCTGCTCCCCTTTCTAGGGCCAAGCATGCTGCCGTCGGGGCATGCTGCCAGCTTCTGAGCAAAGGAGGGAGATGCTGCTGCAACAACTGCTGAGGGCAGGAGAAAGGGTTTGCAGGCACAGCAAACAAACCTGCTCAAGTATTAGCTGCACTACAGGGGCCAACAACAGCTGATCCAGACAAAGCACTGGGCTGGAGCACCTTTCCTGCAAGGACAGGCTGAGAGAGTTGGGGCTGTTCAGCCTGGAGAATCACTGAATGGCTTAGGCTGGAAGAGACCTCAGAGCTCATCTGCTCCAACCTCCCTGCCAGGGGCTGCAACACCTCTCAACTAGACTTGGCTGCTCAAGGCCTCATTCAACCTGGCCTTGAACATCCCCAGGGAGAAGGCAGCCACAACCTCCCTGGGCAGCCTGTGCCAGAGTCTCACCATCCTTATACTGAAGAGCTTCTTCCTCAGTTCCAATCTAGCCCTGCTATCTCTCAGCTTCAAACCACTCTCCCTTGTCCTGTCTCTAGACACTCTCAGGAAGTCCCTCTGCAGCCTTCCTGCAGGATGCCCTCAAGTATTGGAAGGCAGCTCTAAGGTCCCCCTGGAGTTTTCTCCAGGCTGAACAACTGCAGCTCCCTCAGCCTGCCCTCACAGCAGTGTTCCAGCCTCGTGGCCTCCTCTAGACTCACTCCGGCAGCTCTGTGTCCTTCTTCTGCTGGGGACACCAAAACTGGAGGCAGGATTGGAGGTGAGGTCTGAGCAGAGCCAAGGGGCAGAATCCTCTTTCTTGCCCCACTGCCCACAGTCCTCTGGCTATAGCCCAGCACACAGCTGCCTGCAGGGACACCTCTCAATTAGACTTGGTTGCCCAAGTCCTCACCCCACCTGGCTTTGAACACCCCCAGGGAGGAGGCAGCCACAACCTCTCTGGACAACCTGTTCCAGTTTCACCATCCTCCTACTGAATAACTTCTTCCTCAGCTCCAGTCTAACCCTGCTCTGCCTCAGCCTCAAACCATTCCCCCTTGGCCTGTTGACAACATCTCTATGAACTACCAGGGGGCCACATCATCAAACAACAGAGAGTGCTGAGACAGTGTCAGAGAGAAAAGCCTCCACTGGCCCAGTTACCGCTGCTAACGTCCCATGCTCAGAGCCCACCCATGCAATAAGAGACTGCACACACAGAGAACGCACAATGGCATTTGGCAAGTGATTACTCCACAGCTCCTAGCAAAGCAGGTGTCAGCTCCAAACAAGAGGATCTGCTGTGCTTCAGTACTCAGTGCCTATCTTCTCTTCCCCCCTGCCCCACAGCAAGAGAACTCCTCAAACAAAGCAGTGTGAGTGACCCACCTCAAACAGCCGTAGGTCAGCCGGGACTCGGTCTCCAACAGCCAGGCAGACTGTGTCCCCTGGCACCAGGTCTCTTGCCAGGGTGTGCTCCAGCCTGCCTTCTCGTACACTGTGGGCAAGAACAGGCAGAGCAGTCAGTGTCTGCCCTGCCACCTGCCCTGAGCAGAGCATTCATGCTGCTGAACGGCGTTGCAGCACTGTAGCCTTCAGCCAACTCCTTATTTCTAACTCCATTTCTTAGGAGCTACACATCAGCAGCACCCTGAGAATCACAGAATGGTTTAGGTTGGAGGGGAGCTCAAAGCTCATTCAGTTCCAACCCCTTCCCACTAGGAGAGGTCACTTAAGGCCTTATCCAACCTGGCCTTGAACACTTCCAGGGAGGTTGTGGAGCACAGAATCACAGCAAGTGATCAAAGATTCTGTGCTCCACAACCTCCCTGGGCAACCTGTGCCAGTGTCTCACCACCCTCAGTGCAAACAACTTCTTCCTAACAGCCACTTTCAATCTCCCCTCTGCCACTTTAAACCCATTCTTCCTCATCCTGTCACGACAAAACCTTGTCAATAGTTCCCCCCCAGTCCTCCTGTAACCCCCTTCAGATCCTGGAAGGCCATTCCAAGGTCTCCTCGAAGCCTTCTTCAAAGGGTTCAGAAGGGAACAGTGTGGAGGCATCTTCTAGGCTCACAAAACAGTCTTCAAAATTGAGCAAAAGCAAAGCAGGCTTTAAGTCAGAAGCAGAGCTTGATACAAACATGGTCAGTTTGTACCCATTTCAGATTAAATGTGTACAGGCTGCATCCCTGTACCTATTTCAGATTAAACTTGATGTGACTCAGTTTAGGGCTGGTAGGACAATCACATACCAGTGGCATTCTGGAGGCACAAGTTTACTAAGCTCTTCAAGAGATTTCTCCGATCTGTACTCCTGCAGGGACATACAAAAATGAACAAAGGATCAGGCAGGTAATGTTTTTAAAGCAGGCAGAGGTTACCTGACAATAAGCTCTGTGGACATGTAATGACATTCATCTTGTTAGTAAAGCTGCGTTACAGCAACATCCCAAACAATCAGATGGGAGATGCCCTTCAGCAGTTCCATAGGAGATAGTTTAAGAAGACAAACGTACAGGTCTGCTGGAAGGGCAGCACAGGGCCTCTGCCCTTCAGTACCTTCAGGTTTTGGCAACACTTGAAAGGATCAGATACTTGCAACACTGGCAAGGATAAGTTGTGCTTTTAGCCCCTGGAGAACTCAGGCAGCACAGCTCACCTCTAGCTCAATCAACAGCTTACAGAGCCAAGGGAAACTCAGACAGGAAGCACAAACACAAAGCAGTTTGGGCTTAGGCACACACTGCATATTTACACAATTACAACTATTTTTTAACGACTTAGAAAATTAAAGATCTCCCTTTTTTTCCCCCAATTTCTCTCCAAAATAGAAGGCAGAGATGCAGTTTTCCAAGTCTAGATGAAGTTACATATTTCACTACTTCTACTGTTTACTCAGTGCTGCTTTCCAAGCTCTCTTTTATGGGTTGCTCCAATAGAGTGCAGCTAAAGCAGGACAAATCATGGCCTTAAGACTTGGATGAGCACAGAGCTCTCAACTATTCCCAGCAGAACTCCTTCAGCTTCACAGGCAGAATCTGACACAAAAGCAGTAACCTCCTTTCAGCAGCTGTCTTACCTGAACGAAGGCAACTGTAACAACAATGAGTATTGCCTGCAAGAAAACATAAGTAGGTGACATAAAAGAATTCCAAGGCCACAGAAGCAACTGATCCTGTCTGGGTGATCACATGAACGTGATCACAAACTTCCCCATGCTCAAAATCACTCAAGTACCCCTTGGCTCTGTTACAAAAGCAACCCTGCTATCTGCCTGCAGCTGCTCTAGTGATGCCCACTAGCTTGCTAAGGTTATTTTGGTAAAAGCAGGTTAGTAACTAGGCAGTGATAATGAAGAAAAGCTTCCTGGCTCTGTGTTTCTAAATGGTGAGCAACAGGCAGCAGTGGAGAGAGACCCACGACAGACAAAACCATGAATAACAAAGGTTAATAGTGCGGTGTGTTTGCCACAGAGCATCACAGGTGTGGTGTCCTTAACAGAATAAGCTGAAGACTCAAGCAAGCTGAAGAACAGTTTGGGACCATAAATATCCTGGCAAGGAGAATGAGAAGAGGATGAGACTCAGGAAATCCTGCCCAAGATTCCCAAGGAGTGAGACAGGACACTGAGCATATCCAACAGCCACAACGCTAGAGAGCCCAAAGGAAAAAGGCCAAAAACCTGGTGCGATCAGGAATAACTCAAAAGCAATACTGAGGCCTCTACAGGAAGCATTTCTAGTCCCCCACATTACATAGCTCTGCTCAGCAGACTTCAACACAGGCAGTGTGAGCATTAGTAAATAGGTGAGGTGGGAGTGAGTAGATGAAGGAAAGCTGTTAGAGGAGGCAGCTAATGAATGTGTTAAGCAAGCATCCCCTTCCCTTCAATACACTCTCAAACGCAGCTGAACTCAGCTTGCAGCCATAATGATGAAATACATTTCAGAACACAATCATTTGCCTAAATTCAACTTAGAAACAGACCAGGCCATTCCAAACAGACACACAGATTCCAAATTGTACAGGTTTTCCTTATAGAAGGCACATGGTTTGCTTGCCAAAGAAAAATCAGCTCTCTACAGTGCTAGAGGGGTTAGCAGCAAGGCTCCAGCTACCTTAATTACCAACATAAAACTGACCAGAGGCAGCGTGGAGCTCTGCCATGAAAAAACAGAGCTAGAATTTGTCTCTGATCATACAGAAATCCCAATTTTCAGTTGTCATCTATCACCAAAAAAGAGGTCAAGGGATGCCAATTTTCTTCTCTGCCTCATTTGCAGCGACACATGGATAGCAGTGTTAGATTTGGCTCCCTAGTTTAGCACCCTATTTAACTGCAAACCCTTATAAAAGATCATTTCAGTTTCTGTCTCCCTGCTGGACTCTAGAGAGTCCAGGTCCCACTGCTTTTTCACCTTTTCCATCTTTCCAGTAAATTCACAGAAGGCTTTTTGCTGGTTTCAATTTGAAATCAAAGCACAATTTAAGGTAAAAATTGCATAGAAAGCACCAAAAATTGCTGCTAAAGGCAGACACTTCAATCAATGCCAGAGTGAAGATGCAGGGCACAGGCAGGTAATTATTCATCTGTATTACTGCTGTTGGTCAAGGGAAGAAAGCAAAACCCAGTCACAAACTAAAGAGTTTTAATGACAGCACACAAATCCAATTCATCAGCTAGAGCCAAGCGATCCCATCCCACACTGCCATTCACATGGTCTCACACTCTGGAATACTGCCCACAAGGGTAGGGTTTCAGTTCCTTACCACAGTGATACTGACAGCATCATCAAACTGATGCATTAAAACACTGATGACTGCAGATGCCAGGAGCAGCATGATGAGAGGGTTTTTAAACTGCAATGAAACAGAAGAGCAATTCAGCAACACTCCTGACAGCAAGACTATCTTACCCACCCCCTCAGCACCTCTGAGCTATTTTGGAAACACCTTCTGCTAGAATTAAAAAGTTTGTAACTCATCAGTGCAAAGTAAATCTGACTCTGCAGCCCAGAGGTTGACCTGTTTAACCATTCCAGCCCTGGATGAGGCCATGTTTACCACAAACAGGACAAAGATGCTTCTTACATTCGAATCACATTTTTAAGTCAAAGACTCATCTCCTATAATTCTTTATATTGCATTTAAATACATAGAAGGAAGTTTAAACTCCATTTCTGGCAATCATGAAGGCAGCAAAAGGTTGTGTAACTTTCAGCTCCCCATTTCTTGCTCAAGATGAAACATTTTCTTCCTGTTTCTCTGGTGAAAAGGATAAAGGAGCTGGCTTCTACATGGCAGGTGGTTGCTAACATTGCCTCTTTTTTTGAGAGCTGTAGGAACGTTCTTATTTGGTAACAGTTACAGTGAAAAACATTCTAAAATTATGTATCTCAAGTGCTGTGCTCAGCTCTGGGCCCCTGACTGCAGGAAGGACACTGAGGGACTGCAGCGTGTCCAGAGCAGGGCAGTGAGGCTGGAGAAGGGCCTGGAGCAGCTGGGGGTGAGGAGGGGCTGAGGGAGCTGGGGGTGTGCAGGCTGGAGCAGAGCAGCCTGAGGGCAGAGCTCATTGCTCTCTGCAGCTGCCTGCAGGGAGGTGGCAGTGAGCAGGGGGCAGCCTCTGCTGCTTGGTGCCAAGGGACAGGAGCAGAGGAAATGGTTCCAAGCTGCCCAAGCAGGGCAGGCTCAGGCTGGACGTTAGGAAATCTTTCTGCCCTGGAAGGCTTCTCAAGCACTGGAAGTGTCTGCCCAGGGCAGTGCTGCAGTCCTGCACCCTGGAGGTGTTGCAGCAGCCTGTGGAGCTGTGCTTAGGGACATGGCTTAGTGCTGAGCCTGCAGTGCTAGGGGGAGGCTTGGGCTGGGTGAGCCTGGAGGGCACTGCCAGCTGGATGTGTTCTGTGATTCTGTGATCTGATCTGACACTACAAGTGGGAAAAGAAAGGCAGCACCTCAGAGGCCAGGAAGTGATGAGGCCATCAATCACCACTGCTGGCGTGAGCAGAGCACCCAGGACCTTTTCAGTCACTCCACTCCAACTATTACTTCAGAGTTCACTCTAGAACTTGACTGAAGTTCCCCTCAGACAAGGTGGAGGAAACACAGACCAAAATGGTTAACATCACAAATTCATCAGAAACATCAATACAAGGGAGATGCTGAGGTGCTGGAAGGTGTCCAGAGAAGGGCAGCAAGGCTGGGGAGGGGCCTGGAGCACAGCCCTGTGAGGAGAGGCTGAGGGAGCTGGGGGTGTGCAGCCTGCAGAAGAGGAGGCTTAGGGCAGAGCTCATTGCTGTCTGCAGCTCCCTGAAGGGAGGCTGTAGCCAGGTGGGGTTGGGCTCTGCTGCCAGGCAAGCAGCAACAGAACAAGGTGACACAGCTTCAAGTTGTGCCAGGGCAGGTCTAGGCTGGATGTTATGAGGAAGTTGTTGTCAGAGAGAGTGATTGGCATTGGAATGGGCTGCCCAGGGAGCTGGTGGAGTCCCCATCCCTGGAGGTTTTCAAGGAAAGCCTGGCTGGGGCACTTAGTGCCATGGTCTGGTTGACTGGACAGGGCTGGGTGCTAGGTTGAACTGGCTGAGCTTGGAGGTCTCTTCCAACCTGGTTGATTCTATGACGTCTGCAGAGATCTGGTGTAAATCTCTTGTGTAGCTGGGTAGGAGGGATAGGGTAGGTGTGGGAAGCAATTTGAGAGCTGCACGTGCTGCTGTACACCTGACACATCACACAGACAACAAAGACAGGCACCAGTAAGTCACACTTCTGCCACTTCTGCTTAACGCCAGCATTGTGGCTGGCTCCACCTCCACCCTCAGCTCAAAGTCGGCAGGTTTGCCTTTGGCAATTTCCTTGTATTCTTCACACTTCACATTCCACCCCAAAATTTACCAACAGTCACATGCACCTGTGTCTGACCCTGCAGACTAGGTGGGAATAGCAGCCCTGGGCGCCTCAGCAGCACACACTCAAGAACAAACCATGTCAGAAAGCACTGGCAGCTATCCAAGGAAATGCTTCTCAGGAGGTAAACTGAACAGCAGTTACAGAAGCTCTAACTGCCTGTTCTGCTTAGTTTCCCCACTCTTGTCAGAACACAAAATCTTCCAAAGGCTCAGATTGGAAGAGAGCTCTGAAATCATCTGTTCCAACCCCCCTGCCATGCGCAGGGGCACCTCTCAACTAGATTCAGCTGCTCAAGGCCTCATTCAACCTGGTCTTCAACACCCCCAGGGAAGAGGCATCCACAACCTCCCTGTGCAGCCTCTTTCAGAGTCTCACCACCCTCCTACTTAAGAACTTCTTCCTCAGCTCCAGTGTAACCCTGCTCCCCCTCAGCATCAAACCATTCCCCTTGGCCTGTCTCTAGACAACTTCATGAATGGTCTCTCTGCAGCCTGCCTGCAGGATCCCTTCAGAGGCACTGGAAGGCAGCTCTAAGGTCCCCCTGAGCCTTCTCCTCTTGAGGCTGCACACCTCCAGCTCCTTCAGCCTGTCATCATAGCAAAGCTGCTTCAGCCCTTGGAGCATCTTTGTGGCCTCCTCTAGCCTCACTCCAGCAGCTCTGTGTCCTTCTTATGCTGGGGACACCAGAACTGGAGGCAGTATTTGAGGTGGGGCCTCACAAGAGCAAAGTAACTACTTATGGTCCCAGAGCCACGGCAGGCCCCTGGGGAATCCACTCAGCTGGACAGCTGTTCCAGCACTTTCTAAAGGAGCAGGTTCAAACTCAGCCACCTTGCTTTAGCTTCTCTATAAAGCCATGAGAATAATCATTGAGCACCTGTCTTGTCCCCAGTTGCAAGGAGAGGAAATGGCCTCAAGTCACACTATGGAGGTTCCGGTTGGACATTAGAAGAAACTTCTTGACTGAAAGGTTTCCAGACTCTGCAACAGGCTCCCCAGAGAGGTGCTTGAAGCTCCATCCCTGGAGGTGTTTAAAAGAGGCAGAGATGTGGTGCTGAGGACCACAGTTTAGCCCCAGCCTTGGTAGAGTTAGAGAATGGTTCCGCTGGATGAGCTTAAAGGGCTTCTCCAACCCAAACAATTCAATGATTCTAAACTTCCTTTGCTCTTCCAGCTCACCACAGCTGCCACAGGACCAGCACTACCTACTGCCTAGAAAGGCCAGCTGCTGATCTTTCTCCTCGAGAATCTGCCTCAAGCACACCCAACACACACACTCTTGCGAAAGGACACCAAAGCTAAGTGATGTGGGGCAAATCTACCAACTATGAAAGCAAAAAGCAGAAAAACTAAACCTGGGCAATATATTTTTTCCAGAGTGGTTCATCTTCGCTGATGTCGAATTCATTCCAGCCATGGAACGCTCGCCGGTGACACACTTCACAGTTCTTTAAGCCATGCTGAAGATTGGCCTAAGTAAAAGGTGGAAAGGGTAACACAGTCAGCAAGTCCACTGAGAAGCTAGACTCCAGAATAAAGTCCAGCACCACAACACAGCCTTAGAATTGGCCATCATCGAAGACAAGCTGGGGACTAATGGCTGTGTGACAAAAATCTAAGAGACTCCTGCTTTCAAACCTGCTTTGCCACTGCTGAAGGGACTCAACACCACATTCAGAGCCTTACAGCAGCAGATGCTGCTCCACATCTGACTCACTGCCAATCTTCCCCACAGAAAACTCTTCAGCAAGCCAAAGCACGGGCATGGTTCAGACTCTTAAGGTCAGCTCCTCGGCCAGATGACAGCGACAGCTCCACAGTCCTCAGCTGTCACTGACCAGCATTTATCATGGTGTGCTCCTCAAACAGTGGAGCAGACAACAGACAATAAAAGACCTTCTCTCATGAAAAAGAACCCAGGTTGGATGGGTTTTTCCCAGCCAATGGGCAGCTTTCCAGTTCCTCCACTTCAGATGGAGGCTACCAAGATAAATTAAGGAGCTGAAGGAGACATGGAAACAGCAGCTATGGAAACACGACAGGATCCCATCGGAAGACTGACCCTAGGAAGTTTTGTTAACAAAAAGCAAATCTCAAGGCACACAGAAATCCAAATACTGTTCAATTCTATATCAGACCCCCCCAAATGCCCACATTTTTGCAACCTGATAGAGATTAGAGCATTTAATCTTCGATATGCTTGTAGAAGCAGACAACTGGTAACATCAGAGTGCACGATGCTGCAGAGACCTTCAAGGACAGGAGGTGTCCCTAATTTCCTAGTCAACATTGGCAACACCAAGGCAGCCCTTAGAGCTGCAGGACTCACTTGAAGAATGCTGGCTACTTCATCCACTGGCAGTTCACTTGCTTTTTTGGAGGACAATACAGGAATCATTGTCTCACTGTCACCATCAGGGAGCTTTTGAAGACGTGCAACCTATGAAACAAAACCCAAGTCTGAAGGGGAGGAGAGCAGCAACATCTCATTCCAAACCACACAGGTAACAGCAACGCAGCACTGGTGCCACTGAAAAGTAGTTATTTATAACCTGTGTGCTCAAAACAAACAAATAAATCCACAGTTGCACTTAGTTTCATGCAGTAACAGAAGAGAACACTGGGCAGGCAGCAGAGCAGATGAACTGCTGTACACACATGATCAGCGGTGACAAAGATCCCAGCACTTAATACAGTCATAATCCCTAAGCTCATTGTACAGTACCTTGTCACAAAGTAATTACTCCAGATAAATATCACTCCCTGCCCCTGCTTTCTCCTCCAGAATGAAGGTGTCCTAAGCAGGACCTTTTTTATATGCACAGAGGAGAAATGGCACCAAGAACATGCCCAAGAAGAGCATAGCTGCCAGCAAAGCCACAGAACTGGGAAAGAACCACCCCATGGAGGTCAGGGACTGAGCTGTTGGAGAGCAGTGAAGGGGAAACAGACCTGAGGGTCCTAGTGGGTGGAAGGATGTCCATGAGTCAGCAGCATGCTCTCGTGGCCAACGAGGCCAAGGGCATCCTGGGGTGGATTAGGAGGGCTGCGGTTAGTAGGTCAAGAGAGGCTCTCCTGCCCCTCTACTCTGTCCTGCTGAGGCCACATCTGGAGTACTGTGTCCAGTTCTGGGGCCCCTAGTTCAATAAGGACCTCAGGGAACTGCTTGAGAGAGTCCACCACAGAGCCACAAAGATACTGCAGGCAGTGGAACATCTCTGTCGAGGAGAGCCTGAGGACTGCCCTCTTTATAGTCAGAAAAGATGTACAGGTGAGTGCCAGGAGGCTGGAGCCAGCTCTGCTGGGTGATGCCCAGTGCCAGGACAAGGGCAATGGTGAAAGCTGAGGCAGAGGACATTCCATTGAAACATAAGGTGGAATTTTTTGCCTGTGAAGATGACAGAAAACTGGAACAGGCTGCCCAGAGGGAGGGGAGTGTATTAAAAACTTGCCTGGATGTGTTTCTGTGTGACCTGCCCTGAGTGATCCTGCTCTGGCAGGGGGTTGAACTGGATGAGCTTTTGAGGTCCCTTCCAGACCTGACATTCTGTGAGTCTGTGATTTTGTGAAGACTCGACCACAGAAAAATCGTAAAATCAGTCAGGGTTGGAAGGGACAACAAGGATCTGCCAGTTCCAACCCCCCTGCCGTGGTCAGGGACACCTCACACTACATCAGGCTGTCCAGAGCCTCACCCAGCCTGGCCTTAAACACCTCCAGGGATGAGGCTTCCACCACCTTCCTGGGCAACCCATTTCAGGCTCTCACCACCCTTATGCGGAAGAACTTCTTCCTAACATCCAGTCTGAATCTACCCATTTCCAGCTTTGATCCATTCCCCCCCCAGGCCTATCACTACCTGACACCCTAAAAAAATCTCTCCCCAGCTTTCTTGTAGCCCCCTTCAGATATGGAAAGGTCACAATAAGGTCACCTGGGAGCCTTCTCCTCTCCAGACTGAACAGCCCCAACTGCCTCAGTCTCTCCTCACAGCTGAGCAGCTCCAGCCCTCTGCTCATCCTCATGGCCCTGCTCTAGACACCTTCCAGCACCTGCAGTACGAAGGCTCGGAGTCAGTGCAGCTAAAAGGAATGTCTGCCTGGCACTCCAGGAACCTACATTTTGTGAGCTGCAGAACAGCTCAGCAGCAACGCTGATCACACAGCTCCGCTCTGTCTTGCTAATTAAGGCAGCTGCAGTTCCCCAGCCCTTGCTCAGCAGAGGAGTGCCTGCAGGGACACTCTTCTTTCCCTCTCACTGCCATAGTGCACCCACCTCCTGTAGCTTATTTGCCACACACATCTGCCCCTTCCATCAACTGGAAGACACCAAATGTGCACGCCGCAGGAATCACCTTCCCCTTCCACTTGCATCAAGCAGGAATAGCTGGGTTTACAGTTTCAAAAACCATTATTCTCCTTTGTGGATCAAATCTAAGAGGAAGTAGCCCCAGATGACTGTAGAGGAGCAGCCCAGCATTTCTGTGCCCTGGCATGGGGTGCCAAACTTCATTTTCTATACCACTCACACTTGGCCACGGACCCAAACACAACAGCTGAGAAGCACTCCACTCAACCTTTGTTCTGGCTGCCTGCCTAAATACACTACAAGTGGGAAAAGAAAGGCAGCACCTCAGAGGCCAGGAAGTGATGAGGCCATCAATCACCACTGCTGGCGTGAGCAGAGCACCCAGGACCTTTTCAGTCACTCCACTCCAACTATTACTTCAGAGTTCACTCTAGAACTTGACTGAAGTTCCCCTCAGACAAGGTGGAGGAAACACAGACCAAAATGGTTAACATCACAAATTCATCAGAAACATCAATACAAGAGAGATGTTAAGGTGCTGGAAGGTGTCCAGAGAAGGGCAACAAGGCTGGGGAGGGGCCTGGAGCACAGCCCTGTGAGGAGAGGCTGAGGGAGCTGGGGGTGTGCAGCCTGCAGAAGAGGAGGCTCAGGGCAGAGCTCATTGCTGTCTGCAGCTCCCTGAAGGGAGGCTGTCGCCAGGTGGGGTTGGGCTCTGCTGCCAGGCAAGCAGCAACAGAACAAGGTGACACAGCTTCAAGTTGTGCCAGGGCAGGTTCAGGCTGGACGTTGGGAGGAAGTTGTTGGCAGAGTGATTGGCATTGGATTGGGCTGCCCAGGGAGGTGGTGTGGCTGCCAATTGGATGTGTTCTGTGATTTCTGTGAAATATCTTCACACATGCACAGCTGATATTAAACATTACCCCCTCCAGAGGTGCAATATCTAGATGATTATGGTCAGAGACCAATTCCTTCCTGGGAAGTAAAGCTGTTTTCTTACAGCAACAGCACAGTGCCAAGGCTCACCCTTGGCTCATATGCAAATAGAATGTTAGTTGCCACTGCACAGAGCTGTTGCTTCTCACCCTCAAAGGCTGAAGCCTGCAGAGTAATGAGTTGCTTGTTTCCTAGCAGGCACTGTCTGTGCAGAATAAGAAACATTTTTGAAGGCTCTGAAGTTAGTCTCTGCTGCCTTCGTTGGAACAGAGTCCTTTGGAAAGTGTGGCCATTTTTCACTTCTGGGTAAACAGCTGCACACTGTATTGTAACAGCCAGAGACATTTCTTCCTGTTCAATGGTGTTTTACATTTACCAGGAGTCCTCACATCAAAGGAAGTGCACACAGAAAAGTTCTGTCTCTCAAAAGGCCAGGAGGAAAGAGAAACACTAATATGCATTAATGAGTTTTCCTGGCAGAGTCATCGCTATCCTGAGGGTCACAGTTCCAGCCCCTTGCTCTTGTGTGCTGTTCCCTCAGACTCCACAGGAAAAGGACACAGCCACCACCTGATAACCAGAGAAACAGAAATACCCAAACCAGAAGAAGAAGCTGCCCTAGAAGCCCGAGCAGCTCTGCCTTGTCAGGCCCAGGCCCTGCTGCAGCAGTGCTGAGGCTGTCACTGCAGCCACCCAGCTGCCGTGAGGCAGGGCTGGACTCCTCGGTACACACCTCTGCATTTCTAACCCAGCAGGCACAGACATCTGACTGGGACACCAACCACCTGAAATTCCAAGGTTTGCCCAACCTTAGTAGTTGCAAAATATTTAAAAGACCTGTCCTCAATCCCCTCTGCTTCCAGCAGTGTAATAAAGACTACCATGCTCCGTTTAAGATCCAACTTAGTAACTCCATGGAAGACCACAAAGCTCAAGAATTGCCTTAAGTACTAACAGTACCTCCTAAAACCTCCTCCTCTGAGAAACATGCCTGAAGAACCCACAACACACCTGCCTCTTTCAGGATGCTTCACCATGTCTTGCGGCTGTTTAGACTGCAGAGAAGGCTGAGAGGGGACCTGAGCTGAGGGCCGGGGGTCAGCAAGGAAGGCACAGGGACAGCCTCTGCTCACTTGTGCCCTGCCATATGGCAAGGGATGGGAACTGCAGCACAGGAAGCTGCAGCTCAACATGAGGAAGAACGTCTTGACTGTGAGGGTCCCAGAGCCCTGGCACAGGCTGCCCAGAGGTTGTGGAGCCTCCTCTGGAGCCTTTCCAGCCCAGTCTGGATGTGTTCCTGTGTGACCTGTGCTGGATTCTCTGCTCCTGCTCTGGCACGGGGTGGGCCTGGAAGCTCTCCATGGGCCCCCTCCAGCCTCTCACATCCTCCGACTGGGTGTCATTTAAAAGCGAAGGAAAGCAGGACAGCTCACAGGAGCGGGTGGTGTGCTGCAGTGGTGAAGACAGGCAGCAGGCTGCTGGGCTGCCACCCAGCAGGGATAAAGTTGCCATTGTCCCACTCTGCTCAGCGCTGGGCAGGCTGCACCTTGAATGCTGTGCACAGCTTTGCTCCGTGCTGTACAAGGATGAGGACAGGCTGGAGAGGGTCCAGAGAAGGGCCACAACAATGACCAGAGGACTGGAAGCCCTGGCATATAAAGGAAGGCTGAGAGAGCTGGGTTGTACAGCCTACCTCACAACCACATATAAGTACATGAAGGTGGCTGTCATCAGGTGGGAGACTCCCATGGCAAAGACAAGGGTGATGGGGACAAATTGCTGCTGGGGAGATTTGGAATGGATGCCAGAATTTTTTTTTTTCCACCTTTGGAACTATGAGAGGTTGGAACAAAATCCCAAAGGAGGTGGTGGATTCCCCTCCAGCAGAGCTGGCCCAGCTTGCTGGGGTGCTGGGACAGCTCATTTCAACTCTATTCTTACCCTGAAAGGTTGGACTGGGTGACCCCCGGGGTCCCTTCCAACCTATTCTATGAATCAACTTCAGCCAAGCTCTGACATGAAACAGTAGATCACATACCCAAGTTCATGCACCACCAAGTGCTGGCTACAGCCCCAGCTGAAGCTGGCAGGAGTGAATATGAGAGGGTCAAACTCTGCTGCTGTGTCAGATGAATTGGGAGGGTTTATTCCACCAGCCAGTCACAGCAGAAGGGTTAAAAGAGCCCTGACTTGTCTTCGTCTCACCCTTTCAGTAACTCAGGGGCTAACTTCAGCTGGATTCTGTGCATCTGCAAGAAGCACCAGAGGGGGATTTAACTGAAAGGCTAGAAACTTGTACCCCTGTGCCCTCCTCCCCAGCATCTGGCTGCTGGGGATCTTCTGTACACATTGAGAATACCAGCTGTCTAGGCAGAAGGGAAGAAAAGAACGTTTCTCACTCCCCAGCTCAGCAGAGGCCAGCAGCAGGACAGCAAAGACGTGATCTTCTGTCACCAGTGTATTCCCCGTGCTTATCTTGCATGGCCTGTGGATGACACCTGCCTGCTCACCAGCTACAGGCTTGTTTCACAAAACAATGATGCCTTACCTGACCGCACTGCTGCAGACTCCAGACAAGAAGCTCCTGGCCAAGCTGGCAGCTCGTGGCCTGGATAGATTCCCTCTGATATGGGTCAAGAACTGGCTGGATGTCCGGGCCCTGTGTGGTGGGTGGGGAACTGCCTGCCAGCCCCACCCAGAGGGTGCCAGTTCCTTCTCAACCTGGCAGCCAAGCACCAGTGAGGATCCCCATTGGGCTCAAGGCTGTTTAGTATCTTCATGAGTGATCTGGGTGTTGGGATCAAAAGCAGAAGTTTGCAGATGACACCAAGATGAGTAAGGAGGTTGACACTCCAGAAGGGAGAGCCACACTCCAGGAAGGCCTGGACAGGCTGCAGAAGTGGGCTGGCAAGGACCATATGGAGTTCAGTGGAGCCAAGTGCACGGGCTAGTACCTGGGAATGCAGCAATCAGGAGTGTAGCTCAGATTGGGATCTGCCTGGATGGAGAGCAGCCCTGTGGAGAGGGACCTGGGGGTCTTGGTGGACAACAAGCTCAGCATGAGTGAGCAGTGAGCCGCAGGGGCAAAGAAAGCCAACGGGGTGCTGGGGGCATCACCAAGGGCATCACTGCAGAGACAGAGAAGTCATTGTCTCACTCTGCTCAGTGCTGATCACTGGAGCACTGCCTGCAGTATTGTCCCTGCTGCACAAAAGGGATGTGGACAGGCTGAAGAGCATCCTGAGAAGGCCAGAAGAGTGCTCAGAGGGCTGGCAGCCTGCATGTGAGGAAAGATGAGAGCTGAGCTTGTTCAGCCTCGAGAAGGCTCAGGGGAGACCTTACTGCCATGGACCAGGACACAAAGGGTGGCTGCCAGGAGGATGGAGACTCCCTTTGTACAAGGAGTCCCAAGGAAAAGACAAGGGCTGGTGGGGACAAGTTACTGCTGGGGAGATTCCCATTGGAGTGCAGGAGGAAATGTTTGTCCGTGGGCATAGTGAGACACAGGAATCATCTCCCAAGGGAAGCAATGGAATCCCCTGCACTGGACAGTTTAAGACTCAGGTTAACAAGTGCTGGGCCAGCTCATTTCAACTCATCACTGGATTCCCTTCCAACCTGGCATTCTATGGCTCGGTGATAGCCACAAGAAGAAAAGGGTAGAGAATGCTGAGCACACACTGAGATGGACAGGTCAGCCCCAGCACCACCTGGCACCCATGGCCACACCTCACTCGACTCCAAAGAGTTTCTACTTCTGCTTAAATCCTGACTCACGTGGATGGGTTTAGAAGCTGAAGCCTTTGATTCTAAGGCTCATTTATCTTGCCTGAGAGTTGTTAGCTTTCTAGAAGAGAACATTTGAGCTTAGCAATAAGATCATATGGCTCCTTTCCAACACTCTGCTGCTATCTCGTAACACTTTGAAGTGCTGAGCTTCACAAAATGAAGGCCAGCACTTGAACAGCAAATACTGACAAAGAACTGTAGCAGCCTGGGATACACCACCAGTGTGCCCATGACAGCTGCAGACTGGAGCTGCCAAGCACAAGCACCAGCAGGATACCTGCTTGGTGTTTGTTTAGAGTCGTGGATGAAGCTCCAGGACAAATCACTGACACCATCCTTGAGAGCTGTGCAGGTACTGCAGAATGTGACACAGCCAAATTCCAATTAAAAGCCCTGAACTCAGTGCTTATGAAGTCCTCAGGATGAAGCTTTCTTAGGATCACAGAAAGGTAGGCGTTGGAAGGGACCTCCAGAGAGCATCCAGTCCAATCCCTGCCAGAGCAGCATCACCCAGGGCAGGGCACACAGGAACACAGCCATGTGGGCTTGGAAAAGCTCCAGAGAAGGAGACTCCACAACCTCTCTGGGCATCCTGCTCCAGGCTCCAGCACCCTCACAGTGAAGTTTCCCCTCCTGTTCCCGTGGCACCTCCTCTGCTCCAGCTTGCCCTCAGTGCCCCTTGTGCTGCCCTTGGCCACCCCTGAGCAGAGCCTGGCTGCATCCTCCTGACACTGCCCTGCACATCTTTAGCACAGCACTGAGGGCAGCCCTCAAGCTCCTCTGCTGCCAGCTCCCAGTCCCAGCTCCTTCAGCCTGGCCTCACAGGAGCTGTTCACTGCCTGCAGCAGCTTGGGGGCTCTGGGCTGGGCTCTGCAGCAGCTCCCCTGTCCTTCTTGAGATGAGAGACCCAGAACTGGACACAATATTCCAGATGTGGCCTCCGCAGGGCAGAGTAGAGGGACAGGAGAACCTCTCTGTCCTACTCACCACAGCCCTTCCAAACCACCCCAGGATGCCCTTGGCCTTCTTGGCCACAAGAGCCCACCAGGACCCCCAGGTCCCTCTCCTCTGTGCTGCTCTCCAACAGCTCAGTCCCCAACCTCTACCAGTCCATGGGGTTGTTCTTCTCCAGATGCAGACTCTACCCTTGTCCTTTCTGGAGTTCATCCCATTTCTCCCTGCCCACCAACCTGAAGCTCCTTGGCATGATTTCAGGCTGTGTTTGTCCTCCCATTCTGTCAAGCTGACAGTAGAGAGAAGAGATCAATCTCTGCTTCTCTCTGTGTTTCTAATGCAAGAGCAGAGCTGTGCTACATTAGCAGCTACCAAAGCACTTCTAAAAGACAGGCTACAACTGGTCTTTAATGAAGACTCCCCACAGAAGGAAAATCCCACAAATCTCTTTTCTCACCTTCTCCTCCAAGTTGAACAGAAGAGGTGTGACTTTTTTTGCCAATGTAAGTGTAAAGCACTGGGGTCAACTCTCTGGCAGCTGGAGCTGGTAGGAAGCAGCAACCAAAGCAAACTGAAGTCCACTCACACTGAAAGGAACACCAACTGCTGAGGTAACACCAAGCCCATTTCCCAACTCCTAACGCTGTCCATCACAAATTCCCTTCCCACTGCTTAGTGTATTACTTTCAGCAACAACTGGAGGAGCCCCTCTGGATCAGTTTTAGCTGTTCTCAGGTCCCTGCTGGCACAGGCATTCCCTGCCCCTCTGCTGTCAGCCGCTTGGCCCTAGCCACCTAATTCATGTTGAGCCAACTCAACGGCCCAAATCCCCAGATCTATTCACTCATCTTCAATCTGTCCTTCAGCAGCTAAGCCCTTTTGTATCATTTAAGAAAGCCACAAAACTCACTGGGAAATTCACCTTCAGTGCAGGCACCTCACTCGTTTGTCAGCTCAGGATCAGGTGAAGGACTACAGCATCTTTTTCTTGACTAGCCACCCAATTACCAACATTACCCTGAAATCACAACTGACAGGCTGCAGGATGGAGTTAAGAGAAGTATTTACAGATTATCTGCAATTAACTAGGGCTCAAAACAATGGAAGTTAAGGAGGATTTCAGAATCTCCACATGGTGCTCTTAGTACTTAGAGTAAGTCTGGTCTGAGTTTCTATAACAAAGCTCTATGTGACTTGGGGAAAATCTTTTTGGTTTACAGGTGGGAAAAATGTTATTGTGACCTCTTCTGATAGGCTCTTAATGATCAGAAAGCAAACGCTACAGAAGGCCTTGGTAACAAACCAGTCCTTCTGTTTAAGCGTTTGTAGTTGGGATCACAGGCAGCTCTCAGAGCAGAAAAGCTCAAGGCTGATATAACCTAACCTGCATTCTTTCTTCTTCTACTGAGAGACAGCCTTCTACAAGACAGTTCTCAGTAGAATGAAGAACCTGTCATAACCTAAAATTTGGTTAAATATAGACTAAGCTTATACAGAATTGCTCAAAGTGACCAATGGCAAAAGTGGAGAGATCCAAAAATCACAAACTCAGAGAACACATCCAGTTGGCAGAGCCCTCCAAGCTCATCCAGCCCAGGCCTGCACCCAGCACTCTGCCATGTCCCTAAGCACAGCTCCACAGGCTGCTGCAACACCTCTAGGGATGGGGACTGCAGCACTGCCCTGGCCAGACACTTCCAACGCTTGAGAAGCCTTCCAGGGCAGAAAGATTTCCTAACGTCCAGCCTGAGCCTGCCCTGCTTGGGCAGCTTGGAACCATTTCCTCTGCTCCTGTCCCTTGGCACCAAGCAGCAGAGGCTGCCCCTGCTCACTGCCACCTCCCTGCAGGCAGCTGCAGAGAGCAATGAGCTCTGCCCTCAGGCTGCTCTGCTCCAGCCTGCACACCCCCAGCTCCCTCAGACCCTCTTCATAGCAAGAAGGTTGCCTCCCTGGGCAAACTGTGGCAGTGTCTCACCATCCTCACTGCAAAGAGCTTCCTAACGTCCAGTTTCAATCTGCCCTCTGCCAGTTTAAACCCATTCCTCCACTTTCTGTCGTCTCCAAATGCTCCTTCACACTTCACAACTCCCAACAAGTTCCACACTCTTCAGTTCAAAGACATGGCCAACAGAAGAGAATGTTAACGTTAAGGTGCAAAAAAGGTCCAAAAAATGACAATTCTGGTAACCTACGTCATCTTCAGCACAGGTTGGTCTCCCCAGTGACCATAACTTTCCAGTCATGAAGGTATTTCCAAGCAGAACAATATCCAGCTGCAGAAAACAATTGCAGTTAGCCTACCCCATGACTTCAGTTTAGGTTTTTAAGTTAAAACTGTTTAAAAGGCACCTTCCTTCAGATGGGGTGGGAGGAAAATGAGCTGCAAGAGCTCAGGTAATCCAGAGGAAATCCAGAAGCCACCTAAAAACATAATCCATCTAACATCTTCAAAGAATACATCAGTGGGAAGGGAAAATGGATAGTTCTTTTCTGACACACATAGTAATAAAAAATACATTTCAGGGATTTTTCAGCATTCAAATAGGATGAAAGTAAAAACTAAACATACTTTTTTTTTTAATCAATCAAGCTCACAGCCACTACTGCTAAAGGGATGCTGAAGGTTCCTAGAGCTTAAACTGAGGACCAGCACAGAAAAACTGAAATAACTCCCTGCATTAAGTCAAATCCAAACTAGGCAAGAAGGAAAAAAGACCAATGCCTTGCAGTCAATCCACAGAGCTTACAGAGACCAGATCTTTCAAGTGGTACAACACAAAATCTTGCAAGTGGTACAACACAAAATCTTGGTACCAAGAAAGGCTAAAGGAGTCATTTAAGAGCAGAAAACATGTACAAAAATATTTTAACTCAATGTAACCAGCACTTCTCTATTTTACCCTTAAAGGATGCAAAAAATCACACAATCAAAGCAATCACCAAGCAACTAAGGCTTAGAAATCCCTATATAAATAAGGGCTTTCTATCCCAAACACAGAGAGAGCACTAAATCGTCTAGCAGGTCTTCTGAACACCTGTCAAGAGACAACAAAATCCGTCTCGGAATTAGTTCAGCAAGCAGCAGCACAAACGAAGGAGAACCACGGCTGTACAGCTCTTGCACTACAAGATACAGGTCAGAACTCCTACCACGACACGAGAAGAGAGCAACGCTGCAACCCCCGGAAGGGCAAAACGTACACACGCACCAGTCGGAGTTGTCACCAAATTGCATGCAAAACTCCTCTTAGCTCCAATGAGGTCAGTGACTGGTGAGACCTTTACCTTCATTTTCCATCGAAATTGTACTTGAGTCGATAGTTACAAAACTCTTTAGCAACAGCAGCGCCGGAGCGGGAGCTGAAAGGTGAAGAGAGAGATGCCCTAAGATGCCAGGCAATCAATCACACTGCTCCCTCTGCCCCCACCTGCAGCAACACCTGCAAGAGAAACCAACGCTAAAGGAGGAAAAAAACGATGAGACCCCCACCAGAACGCGGAGGTCGGACCCTATAGGTCTCCACCGCCTCCTCCCTCAGGGCAGCGCGGCGCCGGCACACGCACAGAAATAGCCCGCAGAGGACCCAGCTTAGTGGCCCAGCAGCAGAGAGCAGCCAGCGCCGCCGCCGCCGCCTTACCCTCGCCACCAGCGCCCCGAGCAGGCGCGTCCCGCCCGGGGAGGGGCCGCGCCCCGAGCGAACGCCCCGCCACTAAAAATAAAACCCTTCCCCGGGTAAAACCTCTCCGCCCGCACCCCAGAGACCGCGGCGGGGGTGCGGCGAGGAAAGCGGAGAGTCCTGGAGCGCGGAGGCCCCCGCTCCGCAGCGGCTCCCTCAGCCGCCGCAGCCCCCGCCGCGGCGCGCCCCGCTCACCCTGAGGCGCAGGCCGCCGCGGGAAGCAGAGGATGGCGGCGGTGCCGCCCAGAGACGCAAACGGCGGCCCGCTTAGCGCCACTGCCGCTTGTCGCCGTGGCCTGGCCGCGCTCTCCCGGCCGTGGCTCGGGACTGCGGCGGCACGGCCGCGTTCCCGCTCCGCTCACTTCCGCGGGCGGCAGCGGACGGGGCGGGGCGGCGCGGCGGAAGGGCGGTTCGGCCCGGGAGGCTCGGCCTGCGTGCGGTGGCGCCTGCGCCCCGGGAGACAGAGCGGGCGGAGAGGTGGGGGGTGCGCGGCCCGTGTGTGTGTCCCAGTCCAGCCCCGAGGACATGGTGCTCGGGTATCGGGAGCCTCAGCGCAGCATGGCGAGCCTTGAGAATGCCCCAGCTGCTGCCTGAGGGAGCCTTAGAGGAGACCCCGGCTGCCGCCTCCGGTGATCACCTTCGCGGTGGGGTCTGACGTACGGAAAATGAGACCTCACAACCGCAGAGTGTTAATCAGGAATGATATGTTTTAATCAGCGCTGGGTGACAAGAGGAGGTCCTCCTCAAAGCCCTAGCACCCTTTACCTGGTTCAGGTACCATATATATGTTACAAAGTCATGCACATTCAGTAGAGGGGTCGGGTTATTACAATTAGCTCTTGGAATAGGAGGAGATATTACAATCAGTTCGTGGAACTCATTTCCATCCTGTCCCATCTCTTCACGCATGCTCATTGCCACCTGGTGGTGGCCTTTTGGGGTCTTCGGGAGGAAGGCCGACGTCTTCCTCACTCTGACCTCTCTACCTTACGTCCACCTGGCGTGAGTTGTGGGTCAAATTCTTGGCTGGAATTTCCAATGTTCTCATCTTTGAGTATGGTATTCTCCTCCATGAGAGTGTTTCAAGACCCTCTCAAGCGTAACCCCCTTCCTCTGTATTTATCTGTTTGATGATGCTTAATACAATACTGCTCACACGGTTAATGATTTAACTAGGTTGTACACTCTGTGTTCTCTAGCCCTTTTGCCATATCAGGGCTCCTCAACCCTACGGTTAGAACAGTGAAAATACGGTACCTGAAGGACACGGAGCCGCGGGCAGCGCCCTGGGAATGGAGAGCAGAGCCTGGGCTGTGCTGAGGGGGGCCTCGCAAGCAGGCCAGCGCGGCCGCGGCCCTGTACCGGCTTCCGGCTGCGACGCCCTGCCCGCCGTGTCCCGGAGCGGCGCAGATGTAGCAAGACGAGGACACAGAATCACAGAATTAAACAGCCTGGACGAGACCTCTAATTAACTAAACCCTGGCACTAAGTGCCTCATGCAGCCTCCTTTTAAACACCACCAGGGATGGGGACTCCACAACGTCCCTGGGCAGCCCATTCCAATGCCAATCACTCTCTCTGACAACAGCTTCCTCCTAACATCCAGCCTAGATCTGCCCTGGCACAGCTTGAGGCTGTGTCCCCTTGTTCTGTTGCTGCTTGCCTGGGAGCAGAGCCCAACCCCACCTGGCTACAGCCTCCCTTCAGGTAGCTGCAGACAGCAATGAGCTCTGCCCTGAGCCTCCTCTTCTGCAGGCTGCACACCCCCAGCTCCCTCAGCCTCTCCTCACAGGGCTGTGCTCCAGGCCCCTCCCCAGCCTTGCTGCCCTTCTCTGGACACCTTCCAGCACCTCAACACCGATCTTAAATTGAGGGGCCCAGAACTGGATCAGGGGAACAGGTGTCACAGGGAGCAGTGGCTGTGCTCTGAGCTGGACTGATCCCAGGCCAGGTGTGTGTAACCTCTGGTTATGGGCAGAAAAACATGTCCAGGCAGGGCAAGGCATAAATAAGCCCATTTTTGGGCCTATGGGCCCTCTACCACACCATGCTGTTCACAGGCTCACAGGATGTCAGGGATTGGAAGGGACCCAAAGGGATCACTGAAGCCAACCCCCTGCCAGAGGAGGACCATACAATCTAGCTCAGATCACACAGAACACATCCAGACAGGGCTGGAAAGGCTCCAGACAAGGAGACTCCACAACCTCTCTGGGCAGCCTGTGCCAGGGCTCTGGGACCCTCACAGTCAAGACATTTCCCCTCATGTTGAGGTGCAGCTTCCTGTGCTGCAGTTCCCATCCCTTGCCCCTTGTCCTATGGCAGGGCACAAGTGAGCAGAGGCTGTCCCTGTGCCTTCCTTGCTGACCCCCAGCCCTCAGCTCTGGACAGACATTGCTCAGATCCCCTCTCAGCCTTCTCCTCTGCAGACTAAGCAGCCAAAAGGCTCCTCAGGCAGTGCTGCAGCCCCTTCAGCATCCTTGTAGCCCTCCCTTGGACTCTCCTCAGCGGATCCCTGTCCCTCCTGAACTGGGGAGCCCAGATGATCTCTAAGGTCTCTTCCAGCCTAAGCTGTTCTATCATTCTATGATTACTGCCAGAAAGGTACCCACCAACCCTCATCACTGGTTAAGTACTGTGGAGAAAAATGCTCCATACTTCTCTCAATTCCGCTGTTTACCCAGCAACAAAGGGCTCTGATCTGAAACTACACTTCCAGTGTTTGAGGAAGTTTCAAACAAAAATCATTTGGATAATGTATTTTGTATCCAGGTATGATGCACAGCAATCAGAACAAAATGCCCTTTTCCTTTCAAGGACAAAATCTGTTGGAGAAATCATAATCATAGAATCATCCAGGTTGGAAGAGACCTCCAAGCTCATCCAGCCCAACCTAGCGCCCAGCCCTGTTCAATCAACCAGACCATGGCACTAAGTGCCCCAGCCAGGCTTGGCTTGAACATCTCCAGGGTCGGTGACTCCACCACCTCCCTGGGCAGCCCATTCCAATGCCAATCACTCTCTCTGCCAACAACTTCCTCCTAACATCCAGCCTGAACCTGCCCTGCCGCAGCTTGAGGCTGTGTTCCCTTGTTCTGTCCCTGGTTGCTTGGCAGCAGAGCCCAACCCCACCTGGCTACAGCCTCTCTCCAGGTAATTGGAGACTTCAGAAGTTCCTAAGGCAGAGTGACAACGTGGAGAAGTGCAACTGCATTGACATCTCATGATTAACGTCCTGTCACCTTGGCTTTGTTTTACTTCAAACAGCAGAGGGAACCCAAATCAGTCTTTGTCAGTTTGTTTAACATAACTAAATGTTAAACACTTTCATTTCCCAATCCATAATAATGCCAGATGAATATGAGCCAGCAGTGTGGCCAGGTGGCCAAGAAGGCCAACTGCATCCTGGCCTGTATCAGAAATGGTGTGACCAGCAGGAGTAGGGAAGTGTACTGTACTCAGCACTCGTGAGATCACACCTCGAGTGATGTGTCCAGTTTTGGTCACCCCAGTACAGGAGGGACACTGAGGTGCTGGAGCAGGTGCAAAGAAGGGCGACGAGGCTGGGGAGAGGTCTGGCAAACATGGCCTGTGAGGGGTGGCTGAGGGAGCTGCGGGTGTTTAGTCTGGAGAAGAGGAGGCTGAGAGGGGACCTTATTGCCCTCTACAACTACCTAAAAGAAGGTTGTAGTGAGGCTGGAGCTGGTCTCTGCTCCCAAATTACTAATGATAGGACAATAGGAAATGGCCTCAAGTTGCATCAGGCGAGGTTTAGGTTGGATGTTGGGAGGAAGTTCTTTCCTGAGCAGGTGATCAGGCACTGGAACAGGCTGCCCAGGGAGGTGGTGGAGTCACCGTCCCTGGAGGTGTTTAAAAGGAGAGTGGATATGGTGCTTGAGGCTATGTTCTGGTGATGAAGGATGCTGGGATGAAGGTTGGACTGGATGATCCTAGTGGTCCTTTCCAGCCATAGCAATTCACAATGATTAGATGTTGTGCTGAGGGGTTTGGTTTAGTCAAGGACTTGTCAGTGTGAAACTAATGATTGGACTCAAGGATCCTGAAGGTCTTTTCCAATCTAAGAAATTCTGTGATTCCTCAGCTATGCAAGGGGAAATTAGAGAGCAGGTTTCCCTCTCTTGAAGCTCTTGGAGATGCCACTGTAATGTAAATTTGCCTGAAATCTGAGAGGTAAGGGAGAGCTTACAAGTGGTGATTTAAAAGTACAGCCTTCAGCTGCTTGCATCTGGGAAGCTAAGATAACAAGCAGCTTAATTGTTTGAGAGTGCTTAATGCATCATTTCTGATGTGCCCCATGGAGTTGCCACACACTTGAATATTGTCTTGGCTTCTCCAGGAGGTGTCCCACTACAAGCAGGTAGCCCTGCCATTGTAGCAACCACTTTTCTCCCAGAGGCTGCTGTTAACTGGTGTGTAAAGGCAAAGAACTCTGTTGAGCACCTTGTGATGCCAACTGTGAGATGCCAGGCTGCACTTCAAACACTGTGTTCAGTTCTGGGCCTCTCAGCTGAAGAAGGACCTCAGGGAGGTGCATGAAAGAGTCCACCACAGAGCCAAAAAGATGATGAAGGCAGTGGAACATCTGCCTTATGAGGAGAACCTGAGGAGCTGGGGCTTGGAGCTTGGAGAGGGAGACCCTGAGGGCTGCTCTCATTGCTGTTTATAAAGATGTGCAGGTGAGTGCCAGGAGGCTGGAGCCAGCTCTGCTGGGTGATGCCCAGTGACGACAGCACAAGGGGCGCTGGTGGAAGCTGAGGCAGAGGAAGTTCCATGGAAACAGAAGGAAGAATTTTTTTCCCTGTGAGGATGACAGAGCCCTGGAACAGGCTGCCCAGGGGAGTTGTGAAGTCTCCCTCTCTGGAGATAGTCCACACTCACCTGGATGTGTTCCTGGGTGAACTGCTCTGGGTGATGCTGCTCTGGCAGGGGCTTGGGCTGGATGAGCTTTGGAGGTCCCTTCCAACACCTAACATTCTGCGAGTCTGATTCTATGATGTCCCAATCTGAACACAGAAGTGATGGAGAAAGTGCATGGTCACTGTGTTAAAACAGGCAGCTCTTGCTCTCAGTAGCAGTTGTTACTCTTCAGTAAGAGAAACTGGAATGTTTTCATGAATAAAACCCCAAAGCCTATGGACCCTGATAGTGTTTTACATCCACAGCATATCTGGACTCCGTTACAAAGGGCTGCAGGGACAGGACAAGGGCAATGGCTGCAAAGTAGAGCAGAGCAGATGGAGATTGGATGTGAGGAACAAGTTCTGCAGCAGGAGGCTGCTGGAACCCTGCAACAGTTTGCCCAGGGAGGTGGTTGAGGCCCCCTGGCTGGAGCTATTCCAGGTGAGGCTGGACAGGGCTGTGGGCAAGCTGCTCTAGTGGAGGATGTCCCTGCTGAGTGCAGGGGTTTGGACTGGATGCCCCTTGGAGGTCCCTCCCAACCCAGCCCATGCTGTGATTCTGTGATCCTTTCCACTATGCCACAAAAAGCTTTGGGGAGAAGCTTGTGAGCTCTTGCACATGACAGAGCTTGTTCACAGCTGGAGCTGCTGAGATCTGAGTGTCTGTGACAAAGCCTTCCTCCTACAAAATGTCCTGTTTTCATGGGCCTTAGAAGAAATGCAAACACCAAAGCCCCACTGCACCACAAGAACTGGAGGAATTTCATCTCTGTGTCTGGATCCCTTCCCCATCAGCGTGCAGCTGCCAGTCACATGTGCCCATGGCACTGCCAGGCAGCCAGGAAGCTTCCATTGTGTTAAACCAGGCTTGTGTCCATCCACTCCAGAAATGATGTGGCTGTTTCTGCCACACTCTAAACCTGCAGGCAGCAGCTTTTCAATAAACAATGCCCCAAGTATTTTATCTCCGTCTGCTGCTAAATATCATTTCTCTAAACATCCTGACCTTAACGTGAGCTTGATGCCCAGGAGTGCCAGGACAACCTCCTTGGCTTCAGGCAGCCTCATCAAAGTGTGTGACAAAAGCACGGCTTGGCAAACCAAAGCAGTGCCACCAGAGCATGATTGTGAAGATCAAGCCTGAAATTAAAACCGGCTGTGCTCACAGTAAGCAGCTCCCAAACCACAGTAAGCAACACTCATTTCACAGTTCTGAACCGTAACAATAAATAAATAAATAAATAACCCTCTCACTAGAACGCTGCTCTGAATATCCAACCAGCCAACATCTCTAGCTGCAAGAGAATAACTTCAGGGAAAATAAATACAGCAGATTAGAAGGACATACACAAAGGCAATTATGGAAGGCCAAGCACTCTCTAAACCTCCCATTTAGGGCTCTCTTTTTTAAGAGTAGTGCTGAAGAGGCTTTCCAGTACTGATAGGTTTAGAAGGGAGAAGACTGCAGGCCCTAGTGGTTCTCAGCTCACCAGTTTTCTCTTCCTAGCTTACAGACCTGCAAATACTCTCTACGAACCAGTGGCCCTGCTGAGAACAGGTTTCTGTTTAGGAGAGCAGAGTTTTGTGCATGTTCAATGCCAACTTAAGTAGCCTTTTCCCAGATTTCTTCTCTTGGTCTGATACTCTTCATCAACCCACCCCATCCTCTCCCCAGAGAAGTCTCCTAATTCAACTCCTGTTGGTGTCCAGGTCAGACTTTGCCTTTCTGCCAGTGGCTCTCATCACCAGGAAACCCCTGCATTGTCATAGAATCACAGAACATTAAAGGCTGGAAGGGACCTCCAGAGAGCATCCAGTCCAGTCCCTTGCCAGAGCAGCATCACCCAGGGCAGGGCACACAGGAACACAGCCAGGTGGGCTTGGAAAGGCTCCAGAGAAGGAGGCTCCACAGCCTTTCTGGGCAGCCTGCTCCAGGCTCCAGCACCCTCACACTGACAAAGTTGCCCCTTCTGTTCCCATGGCACCTCCTCTGCTGCAGCTTGCCCCCAGTGCCCCTTGTGCTGCCCTTGGCCACCCCTGAACAGAGCCTGGCTGCATCCTCCTGACACTGCCCTGTACATCTTTAGCACAGCACTGAGGGTAGCCCTCAGGCTGCTCTGCTGCCAGCTCCCAGCCCCAGCTCCCTCAGCCTGGCCTCACAGGAGCTGTTCACTGCCTGCAGCAGCTTGGGGGCTCTGGGCTGGGCTCTGCAGCAGTTCCCTGAGGTCCAAGTCGAGCAGAGAGGCCTGGAACTGGGCACAATATTACAGATGTGGCCTCACCAGGACAGAGTAGTCTCAGAATCACTGCAAACTGCCCCACAACAAGGCTTACGTGGGAATTGATTCATGTCTGGACTAACCCAGAAGATCCTTTTAAAGATTCCTTTGTTTGAATTCTGGCAGTGATGAGTCATGCTAATGAAATCTCCTGCAGACTGTTTATGTCAAGTTTATTTCTACAGCAGTGGCAGGTTAACACATGCCTCTCGGTGATGGTGCCATTAAAATGTGACTATATGCAACAGACTGAGAGCCTGGCAGCTTGTGACTTCCACCCACGCTAAACCAGACCTGCATCCTGCCTTTTTGTGAGGCTGTCCAAGAGGTTACCTTGAGCGTGCTGGTTTGGCCCTGGCTGGGGGCCAAATGCCCACCCAAGCCACTCTATCACCCCTCTTGGATAGACAAGGAGAAGGGGAGAACATAAGCAAAGGCTGGGATAAGGCAGAAGCAAAGCAGCAGTGAAGGCTGTGTGCAGAAGCAGGAGCAGAGCTGCTCCTCTGCACTGCCCAGCCCCCTCTGCTCGGGGCCTGGGAGCAGGGTTCGACTGCAGTGCTTGCTCTGGAGGGCAGACACCAGGGACAGACATCCCCACACTGCCTTCTTTCACTCACTATATACATCTGAGCTGACACCATTTGGCATGGAGCCTCCCCTCGGCTGCTTTGGGTAAGCTGGCCTGGCTCTGTCCCTCCCAAGACCTTGCCCACCCCTCAGCACACTCTTGAGCTGGGCTCTTCTCACAGGTAGCTGGAGACAAAACAAGGGGGAATGGCCTCAAGCTGAGGCTGGGGAGGTTCAGATTGGACATTAGGAAAACATTTTTCACTTAGAGAGTGGTCAGGGACTGGAATGAGCTGCCCAGGGAGGTGCTGGAGTCACCCAGCCTGGGGGTGTTTAAGAGTGGTTTGGATATGGCGCTTGAGGCTATGGTTTAAGGTGAACCTTGTAGAGGAGGGGTCTAGGCTGGGCTTGGTGATGCTGTGGGGCTTTGCCAGCCTGAATGTGTCTGTGGCTGTGTGAAATGCTGGCAAGGCACAGCCTGGGCACTCCTTCAGCAGCAGCCAACCCCCTGCTGTGCTATCAACACCCAGCTCCAGCACGGCACACACTGGAAGCACTGGGAACAGCAGAGCCTGCAAGCAGTTAGATGCCAGAAGTTACTTTTTAATGTGTGCTTGGGTTTTCTTCTTTCTTTTTCTGTGATGTGTTAAACCATGCCAGAATTTATCTTTCGATGCCTGTTTGGTTTGGTTTCCTTTGCTTCCTGAGATGTCTTCAGCTTGAACCATGCCATGAGACTGAACAAGTGCAGGGTTCTGCACTTTGGCCACAACAACCCCAAGCAGCACGCTACAGGCTGGGAACAGAGTGGCCGAGAGCAGCCAGGCAGAGAGGGACCTGGAGGTGCTGGTGGATAGTAGGCTGAAGCTGAGGCAGCAGAGTGCCCAGGTGGGCAGCAGAGCCAATGGCAGCCTGGGCTGGCTCAGGAGCAGTGTGGGCAGCAGGACAAGGGAGGTTCTTCTGCCCCTGTGCTCAGCATTGGTCAGGCCACACCTTGAGTGCTGTGTCCAGTTCTGGGCTCCTCAAGTCGAGAGAGATGTTGAGGTGCTGGAAGGTGTCCAGAGAAGGGCATCAAGGCTGAGGAGGAGTCTGGAGCACAGCCCTGTGAGGAGAGGCTGAGGGAGCTGGGGGTGTGCAGCCTGCAGAAGAGGAGGCTCAGGACAGAGCTCATTGCTGTCTGCAGCTCCCTAAAGGGAGGTTGTAGCCAAATGGGGTTGGGCTCTGCTGCCAGGCACTCAGGGACAGAACAAGAGGACACAGCCTCAAGCTGTGCCAGGGTAGGCTCAGGCTGGGTGTTAAGAAGAAGCTCTCAACAGTAATAGTGATTGGCATTGGAATGGGCTGCCCGGGGAGGTGGTGGAGTCCCCATCCCTGGAGGTGTTTAAGAGGAGGCTGCATGAGGCACTTAGTGCCATGGGTTAGTTAAGTAGAAGGGTTAGGTGATAGGTTGGACTCGATGAGCTCAGAGGCCTTTTCCAACCGGCACATCTGCGATTTCTAAAGCAGTGGTTTCTCCTTGTCACCTCAGAGGCAGCCAATGAGTTGAATCCAAACCAAACTCCAACCAGCATGTCATGATCCAAGGAAAAGATTTTATTTTAGGGCTAACATGTTGATAATAAATAAAGGAACAGAATAATGTCATAACAGAGGCTCTCATGCACTTAACACACAGTAAGGCTGGCAGACACTGCTTGCTTGGGCAAATTGAGAAGAGGTATTTGGCAATCTTGTAGGTTTGAGTAGTTGAAAGGTTATAGACAAGGAACCCTCCCTGCTGCTTTTACACTTCTTTTGTACAAACTCAATCAATCCTCAGACATCCACTGCTCCTCTCCTTTTTCTCTCCACTCATAACATGCCTACAGCCATGCCACAGTACACACAGCTGCCCAGAGAAGAGGATTTAGCAACTGCACTTGGTAATGCTTCTGAAAATGCATCATCCTGCTGGCACTTTGTGCAAGCTCGTCAGGGAAAATGAGAGCTCAGGAGAAACTGTAAATGAAAGTTCAACTCATTCAAACCCCCTCCGTGTAAAGGCCAGGCCACACCCGATGGTCCTGGGAGTAAGCAGGATCAGTTCCATAACCAAACAGGCCCAGAGGAAGCTGAGTATGTTCTCTGCTTTAAGGATCTGACTCTGCAGACAATGCTTCAAGGATCTGATTCTGCAGATTCTGATCTTGCAGATGTTTTAAGGATCTGATCCTACAGATAATGTTTTAAGGAACTGATTCTGCAGACAATGTTTCAAGGATCTGATTCTACAGACGATGCTTTTTGGATCTGATCTGCAGATTCTGCAGCCTCAGACACTTGAGATGGCAAAGCAATGTGAAGTGTGTGTGTGTCGGCTCCTGTGTGGTTTGGGGGAACTCAGCTTCCCAGGACTACAGCGGCCAAACCAAAAAGGACAAAACTGTTGTAATAGAAATCAATCTGATTAAAAAAATCAAATATTCCAATTAACACTGAAAAAGTGTCGGCAGTCACTATTTACAGCTCAGCAGGGACAGCACTGCCGCTGCCCGCGGCCCCCTGCAGGCTCAGTTGAGGGAGGGGGAGCGGTCGGTGCTCCAGAGCAGCTCTATGTGCGGCCACTTGGTCTGCAGGCAGCGCTTCACGGGGGTGTCGTCCGTCTGCAGCAGCGGCTCCTCGAAGCCCATCACCACTGCTGTGCCTTCCACGTACATCACCTGCCAAAGCAAGGCCCTCTGCTCAGACAGCCTCACAAACTCAGCCATCAGGCAACAGTTCTTACTGTGCTGGAAGAGGATTTGTCATGTCCATTTTCTGCTTAACGACCAAACCCCAAAGCTGTCAACTTTTGCATTTGCTTGGCCTTTGTTTTTTTTTTTTGTTTTTAACTAAAAGTGCAAGCTCCTGCAGCTGAGGCAGGGCACTCTCAAGCACAAACCCAGGCTGGGTAAGCAGTGCCTGAGAGCAGCCTGCAGGAGAAGTGTCAGTTGGTGCCAAAGTGCCCAGGAGCCGGCACTGGTCACTGGCAGGCCAGAGCCAGCTGTGTGCTGGTTGCAGCCAGAGCAGGGAGAGCAGCAGCACAGGGATGGGATTCTGCCTCTCTGCTCTGCTCAGACCTCACCTGCAGCACTGCCTCCAGCTCTGGGGAACCAGCACAAGGACCTGGAGCTGCTGGAAAGGGTCCAGAGGAGGCCACAAAGATAACCAGAGGAGTGGAGAAGCTCCCCTGTGAGGACAGGCTGGGAAAGTTGGGGCTGTTGAGCCTGGAGAAAAGAAGGCTCCAGGGAGACCTTAGAGCAGCCTGCCAGTGCCTGAATGGGTTACAGCAGAGCTGGGGAGGCCTGTGAGTGACAGGACAAGAGGGAATGAATTGAAGCTTGTGGAGGGCAGATTGAGACTGGAGATAGGAAGAAATTCTTCCCAGTGAGGGTGATGAGACACTGGCACAGGCTGCCCAGGGAGTTGAGGATGCCTCCTCCTTGGAGGTGTTCAAGGCCAGTTTGGATGAGGCCTTGAGCAACCTGGGCTGGTGGGAGGTGCCCCTGCCCGCGGCAGGGAATTTGAACTGGATGATTTTTGAGGTCCCTTCCAACCCAACCTCTTCTATGAATGGAGCAGGAAAAGCCCAATCTCCTACAGTCCAGTGCCTGAAAATCCTGCCCAGGCTGTATTCATTTGTCTGTTTACTTCAATAGTCAGGAAAAAGCCAAAACTGAGGGAAAAAAACAACAACCCAACATCTAGGAATCCATTTCCCTGTGTCCTTTTGGTGGACACTCTCGTAAAAAGTCCTTCTGCAGCCTTCCTGGAGGATCCCTTCAGGCACTGGAAGGCAGCTCTAAGGTCTCCCTGGAGTCTTCTCCAGGCTGAACGATCCCAGCTTGCTTAAGCCTATCCCCACAGCACATCTTAAGAGAGGAGCTCAATCCAACCAATGCACTCCAGCAATCAAGACAGCACAGGAACACAAAGCAGTTTGCAAATCCAAATGTAACCATGTTGGGGAAAAAACCACAACTGAACTTTTGGAAGAAGGCTTTTTCAAGAGACAGCATTTGGTTTGCAAGCACACAGCAGCTCTGCACACTAACTGCTACTAGAGCTAGAAACCAGCTCTTAAACCTTACCTTTTCATTATAGTTTGATTGCTTCAGGCCATTGTAATGGTAAACAGTGAACGACTCTGAAACCCTGGAGTCCTAGGGGAAGGAAGACAGTTGAGCTCGGGTGTCACACTCTGCCTCTCCTCCTTACAACCAGAGCAGGACTCGATGAAATGGTGCAGAAAGTTACAGTTTCTTTTAGCTGAAGATTTTGTTCATTCTACTGTTCTCACCAGGAAAAAAACACCCCAGAGAAGTCAGTAAATTAAGAGCAACTCATCAGTTTTTGTTTTCATCTGGATGCTCTGAACTCTAACTTCAGCACTGACCATTAGAGTGCTAACTTTCAGCCATACATCTCATGCAGCAGCCACAGCCAAGCCTATTGATGGATTTATTCAGAGGTGTTTTCCTCCACCTGGGTCACAGCAACCCCATGGGGAGCTACAGACCTGGGCACGTGTGGTTGGGGAGCTGCAGCTTGGAGAGGGCCCTGGGGGTGTTGGTTGGCAGTGAGTGAACATGAGGCAGCAGTGCCCAGGTGGCCAAGAAAGCCACTGGCATCACAGGCTCACAGGACATTAGGGGCTGGAAGAGACCCAAATTGCTTATCGAGTCCAACCCCCCTGCCAGAGCAGGACCATACAATTGAGCTCAGGTCACACAGGAACACATCCAGACAGGCCCTGAAAGGCTCCAGAGAAGGAGACTCCACAACCTCTCTGGGCAGCCTGTGCCAGGGCTCTGTGACACTCACAGGAAAGAAGTTCCCCCTTGTGTTGAGCTGGAACCTCCTGTGCTGCAGCCTCCATCCATTGCTGCTTGTCCTGTACCTGGGAGCAGTGAGCAGAGCTGTGCCCCCAACCCTCAGGTGTTTATGAACAATGATTAAATCCCCTCTCAGTCTTCTCTTCTCCAGACTCAACAGCCCCAGGTGCCTCAGCCTCTCCTCATCAGGCAGTGCTCCAGTCCCCTACTCATCCTCGTGGCCTTCTGCTGGACTCTCTCAAGCAGATCCCTGTGCCTCTTAAGCTGGGCAGCCTCAGGCTGGGGCATCCTGGCCTGGCTCAGAAGCAGGGTGGGCAGCAGGGACAGGAGGGGATCATGCCCCTGTGCTCAGCACTGGGCAGGCCACAGCTCGAGTGCTGTGCTCAGCTCTGGGCCCCTGACTGCAGGAAGGACACGGAGGGGCTGCAGCGTGTCCAGAGCAGGGCAGCGAGGCTGGAGAAGGGCCTGGAGCAGCTGGGGGTGAGGAGGGGCTGAGGGAGCTGGGGGTGTGCAGGCTGGAGCAGAGCAGCCTGAGGGCAGAGCTCATTGCTCTCTGCAGCTGCCTGCAGGGAGGTGGCAGTGAGCAGGGGGCAGCCTCTGCTGCTTGGTGCCAAGGAACAGGAGCAGAGGAAATGGTTCCAAGCTGCCCAAGCAGGGCAGGCTCAGGCTGGATGTTAGGAAATCTTTCTGCCCTGGAAGGCTTCTCAAGCATTGGAAGTGTCTGGCCAGGGCAGTGCTGCAGTCCTGCACCCTGGAGGTGTTGCAGCAGCCTGTGGAGCTGTGCTTAGGGACATGGCTTAGTGCTGAGCCTGCAGTGCTGGGGGGAGGCTTGGGCCTGGAGGGGTCTGAGAGCTGGATGTGTTCTGTCTGTGCCACAAGGTTACACATGGTTCATACTGGGCCCCTAGCACAGTAGCACCTCCCACGTTTTGTTCTGCAGCCAGTGAAGGTTTAACAGCACAGGCAGAGCTCAGTGGTTGGGACCCACAGGCAGCAGGAACTGGCTCTTGCGGGACAGCCTTTGACTTAGGGGGTCCTGCTTTATAGCAGGTAAAGAGTTTTTCATCCAGCTCTCTAGGTGATTGAGGTGAAGGTCTGCCCAGGATTCCAGTCTCCCCCTCTTCAGTCAGTGATGCCCTTCAGCAGCAGAAGCTGAATCTGTTTCATCCCCCAGCTGCCTCTATACTTAGGCACAGCAATGATGCAGGTTGTGCTTTGCCTTTCCCAATTTGTGGCCTAAAATGGAGCAGTGGAACCTTACAGATTTGCAAGTGTAACACAACTGTAAGAAGTGAGACTAAATTGGATTAAATTGTAAAGCTGTTTCAATTTCTGGATATAGAAAGGAAAGGAACCTGCTCAGAGAGGCTCCTGGTGGCAGGATGAAGCAGGGGAAGGTGAGCCAGGGCAGAGGGAGCAGAGGACAGCAGTGGCAGGTTAACACATGCCTCTCAGTGATAGTGCCATTAAAATGTGACTATATGCAACAGACTGAGAGCCTGGCAGCTTGTGACTTCCACCCACGCTAAACCAGACCTGCATCCTGCCTTTTTGTGAGGCTGTCCAAGAGGTTACCTTGAGCTGTGGACAAAAGCAGCTGGAAATGCTTACAGCCTCTCCGTGTTTGCCAGCAGCGCGGCTGCCACTTGGCACTGTGCTGCACAGGATGGTCAGCTCTTCTCAGAAAACCCCAGCTCAGGTGAACTTTCTGAGCAGGGAACCAGGTCAAATTCACATGCAAAATGATGATGTGTTTGCTGAAGTGAACTTCAGAGCTTGCTGTTACAGTGGAGTTTCCCTGGAAGGCTGCAGTCTGGTGCAGCAGTAGCAGGAGTGATTTGCAAGCATGCAACACTTGCTGTGAACAGCAGCTGGGGGAGGCTGATGGGAGTGGAGGTCAGAAGCAGCATAGTGCTCTGCAGCAACACTGGCATTGATTACCTGCTCAGGGAAGAACTCTTGCAGAAAGGGCCCCAGTAATATGATGCCCAGGCCTTCGGGGTCTAATTTGGTCTTCATGAGGTTTACACTAAGACAAGAGAAAAAAACAGCATTTAACACAAAAGCAGAAGTAAGTTGGATTTGTTCTTGCATGCTGAAGTTGTGCTGTGCTCCCACAACACTGCCTGCCTGCTCTGTTTTCCATGGGAAGTCCAGATGCAGCAGGATGGCTTGCAAGGTGCCAAAGCAGGTCTGCTTTTAACCAGAAGTCAGCTGCTGTTTTCAGCTAAGTGATAATTCTGATCATTTGCAACCTATAGAGTGTAAACCTAAAGTGAGAGCCCCAGAGGCCATTTGCTGCCTTGTGAGCACTCTTGAACTTAGACACACAAAGCAGTCACCTCTAACCACAGCTCTGAGCTGCCAGCCAGCCTGCTGCTGCACAGAGACCTGCAAAGCCACCAAGAGTGTCTCAGCTCGCTGCAAGAAAAGGAAGAGACACTGATCACTTACATGGTGTGCCTGCTATTAAGGCAGCCACAGCCAATAAGGAACAATCCCCATCTGTTAGAGGGCAGGAGGGCCCTGCAGAGGGACCTGCACAGGCTGCACAGATGGGCACAGCCCAGTGCTAGGAGTCTGAACAGGCTCAAGTGCCAGGTGCTGCACTTTGGCCACAACAACCCCGAGCACGCTACAGGCTGGGGACACAGTGGCGGAGAGCAGCCAGGCAGAGAGGGACCTGGGGGTGCTGGTAGAGAGTAGCTGAAGATAAGGCAGCAGTGTGCCCAGGTGGCCAAGAGAGCCAATGGCATCCTGGGCTGGCTCAGGAGCAGTGTGGGCAGCAGGACAAGGGAGATTCTTCTGCCCCTGTGCTCAGCACTGCTCAGGACACACCTTGAGTGCTGTGTCCAGTTCTGGGCTCCTCAATTCAAGAGAGATGCTGAGGTGCTGGAAGGTGTTTGGAGAAGGGCAGCAAGGCTGGGGAGGGGCCTGGAGCACAGCCCTGTGAGGAGAGGCTGAGGGAGCTGGGGGTGTGCAGCCTGCAGAAGAGGAGGCTCAGGGCAGACCTTATTGCTGTCTACAGCTCCCTGAAGGGAGGTTGTAGCTAGATGGGGTTGGGCTCTGCTGCCAGGCAACCAGGGACAGAACAAGAGGACACAGCCTCGAGCTGTTCAGGCTGGGTGTTAAGAAGAAGCTCTTCACAGCAATAGTGATTGGCATTGGAATGGGCTGCCCAGGGAGGTGGTGGAGTCGCCACCCCTGGAGGTGTTTAAAAGGAGGCTGCATGAGGCACTTAGTGCCAGGGGTTAATCAGAAGGGTTAGGTGATAGGTTGGACTTGATGACCTCAGAGGTCTTCCAACCTGGCTGACACTGTGGTTCTGTGACTGTTCCCTGCAGCACTGCCAGCCTGTACCTTTGCTCAGTCTCGCTGCCCTCCTGCTGCCTGCTGACCATGTCCTCTGAGGCCAAATGCCAGGCAGTTATGCCCTGGCATGATCCCAGGCAATCCCACTCCAGGTGCCTGCCTGTCACCCAGTCCCAGTTCAAATCCAAGATCAGTTCCCTGGCTGCTGATCTGCAGCTCACAGCCCAACACTGTGTATGTAAACCCAAGGCTGTTCAATCCTGTGTGCAACCAATCTACAGTCACTGTACTGAGACTTGTCTGCTCCCCTGTCTTACAGCAACCTCTGCTGCTCTTCCACAGCAGCTTTTAATATCTGGAATACTTCTGAATCAGCAAGAAACCATCATATCAATGCCTGCCTTCAAATCCTCACTGGTTCCAGCATAAAGTCTAGAGTGCTAGCACAAATTCTGTGAAGCTCCTCTCATTGTCTCCCTCCATTAAGAAAAAACAAAATACATTTTCCCCCTTTGCTCAGTTCTTTACCTACAAGAGCACTGCTGCTCCCTGTCACTCTTCCCCAGACTGCCTGTCCAATTGCTGCCCAAGCACTGCTCTCCACCTCTCACATTCTCCTGCTGCTGCTGCCTGGGACCATGGCAGCTGACAGAGGTACAAAACCTGAAAGAGTTCAGTCATTTCCTCTCTGATGTTTCTCAACAATAGTGGAGTTTTTACTCATCTTGCCACTGCAGTGTCCCAGTGACTCCAACCAACCGAAAAAAGGCTCAGGGAAATGGAGTCTCCTGCAGAAACTCCTGGCACAGGGCTTGGCTCAGTGCCCTCTGCCCTGGGTAACAAACTGGCTGATGGCTGAGCGGTAGGGAATGGAGCTAACTCTGGCTGGTGCCCTGGCACCAGTGGTGTCCCCAGGGCTCAGCACTGGGCCTGTCCTCTTTCATGGTTTATCTACGACCTGGCTGAGGGCACTGAGGCAGCCTCAGTAGCTGTGCAGATGGCACCAAGCTGGGTGGCTGCTACAGGGTAGGGAAGCCTTACAGAGGGACCTGGACAGGTGAAAGCCATGGGCCAAGGCTCACTGGGTGAAGCTGAACAAGGCCAAGGGCCAGGTCCTGCCCTTGGATCACAACAACCCCATGGGGAGCTACAGACCTGGGCATGTGTGGTTGGGAAGCTGCAGCATGGAGACAGCCGTGGGGGTGTTGGTTGGCAGTGAGTGAACATGAGGCAGCAGTGCCAGGTGGCCAAGAAAGCCACTGGCATCCTGGCCTGGCTCAGAAGCAGGGTGGGCAGCAGGGACAGCATCCCCTGCGCTCAATCCAGGAGGCTCCTGCAGAGCATCAATGACAATTTTCTGATGCAGGTGGCTGAAGAACAAGCAGAGGAGTGGTGCTGCACCTTGCACTGACAAAGCCTGATCAAGAAGCCTGAGGCAGGCCTGTGTGGAATGTGTGATGTGTGCTCCACACTCGTGTTCCACAGGGAATGGAAGGCACAGCCAGAACCAAACCAGTGCAGGAGTGTCAACCAATCCTTATACTGAAGAGGAGATGATTGGCTGAACATTCCATGGTCTGATCATGGCTGTGCAGCAGTGCAGCTCTGCTGCCTGCCTCCTCCTTCAGCAACTCACCCTGGATGTGCTATGCAGAATGGAATAGCCCAAGGCATGTCACCACATGGCAGGAGAGAGAGGCAGATCCATTGGGGTGGCAGAACAAAATGCTTCTCAGATGTGCTAAAATGCTTCTTTTCTTTCCCTCCCTTTAGAAAAAGCAATCTCCTGCAGCTTTCACCTCTGATTGCCATCATCTGATGCTTTCTTGTCTTGTATTTGCTTTGGGTTGCATTTCCTGCTTGGCTTTTGATTCCAGCTTTGACTCCTGTTCTCCACACAGGCAGCTCAGGAAACTCAGCTGCACTTTTTCCCATTTGGAAGGACAGCAAATGGCATCAATCCATTCTCAGATGGCCATGGAGAGCAAATTGCACTCCCCACTGCCTTTCTAAGGGACCAAGCAGTTTAGAGCCCTGTGGAGATGTGCTGGCGATACCAAGCTGGGTGCAGTGGCTGCCACACAGCAGAGGGTTGTGCTGCCATTCAGTCAGACTTGGCACGGCTGAGAGCTGGGCAGGGAGAAATGGAACAAAATCCAGCAAGGGCAGGAGGAGAGACTTGCACCTGGGAAAGAATAACCCCATGGAACAGTAGAGGCTGGGGACTGAGCTGCTGGAGAGCTGTGAAAGGGAAAAGGACCTGGAGGTCCCAGTGGATGGAAGGGTGCCCTTGAGCCAGCAGTGTGTTCTGGTGGCCATCAAGGCCAAGGAGATCCTGGGGTGCATTAGAAGGGCTGTAGTGAATAAGTCAAGAGAGGTTCTCCTGTCCCTCTACTCTGCCCTGCTGAAGCCACATCTGGAATACTGTGTCCAGTTCTGGGCCCAGTTCAAGTCCACCACAGAGCCACAAAGATACTGCAGACAGTGGAATATCTTCCTGTGGGAAAGCTTGAGGAGCTGGGGCATGGAGCTTGGAGAGGAGGAGCCTGAGGGCTGCTCTCATTGCTGTTTATAAAGATGCAAAGGTGAGTGCCAGGAGGCTGGAGCCAGCTCTGCTGGGTGATGCCCAGTGCCAGGACAAGGGCAATGGTGGAAGCTGAGGCAGAGGAAGTTCCCTGGAAACACGAGGAGGAATTTTTTCCCTGTGAGGGTGACAGAGCCCTGGAACAGGCTGCCCAGGGGGGCTGTGGAGTCTCCCTCTCTGGAGATATTCCAAACCCACCTGGATGTGTTCCTGTGTGACCTGCCCTGGGTGGTGCTGCTCTGGCAGGGGCTTGGACTGGATGAGCTTTTGGGGTCCCCTCCAACCCCTCACATTCCATGATAAGCTCCACCACAGGTTTACCTTCTTCTGGAGATGTCTGAGGGGTTGGCTTCTACATATCACTACCCAAGCCAGAGATATTTTTAGCTGAATAATATCATCCTTTTAATACAAAGCCAACATAAACACCACCAGACCACATTCTGCACCCAGGATGTAAGCAGGGGGGGAAATAATAAATCAATCACATAATCCGCACCCCCCAAGTGATAATTAGTATGTTCTTAATTAACACTGTATTATACTTACTATTCAGGATCTGAAACAAGGTCCAGAGCCTTCATTACATCTTCTAGCAGAGTGTCAGGTATAAAACCATTATCTGAAGGAGGAGTGAAGCTTCTGGTTAGTAAAAAAACCCCCAAATGCTTGTCAGAAGTAGAAATTTGATTCCAGAGTACAAATACTACCAACCTTTAGCTCTCAAATCTGCAATCAGGGGATAGGGTGCTGGGAGGATCAGAGTTTTCATGCACTTCTCTCTCACAGTGAAAGGGAATGAGGAGTGCAATTCAGAAATAATACACAGCTTTACTCAGCTTCCCTCACTACAGAGTTCTCAGGACATTTCTTCATGTCACTACTGTACTGAAAATTCCTTAAGTGCTAAATATTTCACTCCTCTCTTAATGGTCCAGGCTGGAAGGGACCTCCAAAGGGCATTCAAAAAATCCACTCCAGTCTGAGCAGCACAACACCCTGGAGCATGGAACTTGAAATGGGTTTGAAGTGTAGGATTTGGGAAAGAACAACTCCACGGAGCAGTAGAAGTTGGGGACTGAGCTGCTGGGGAGCAATGAAGGGGAAAAGGACCTGGGAGTCCTGGTGGATGGAAGGGTGCTCATGAACCAGCAGTGTGTTCTGGTGGCCAACAAGACAAGGGCATCCTGGGGTGCATTAGAAGGGCTGTGGTGAATAAGAGAGGTTCTCTTGCCGCTCTACTGTGCCTTGCTGAGGCCACATCTGGAATACTGTGTCCAGTTCTGGGCCCCTCAGTTCAAGGAAGACCTGAGGGAACTGCCTGAGAGACCCCAGCATAGAGACACAGAAATGATGTGGAGTGGAACATCTTCCTTATGAGAAGAGCCTCAGGGAGCTAGGGCTTGGAGAGGAGGAGCCTGAGGGCTGCCCTCAGTCATGTTTATAGAGATGTAAAGGTGAGTGCCAGGAGGCTGGAGCCAGCTCTGCTGGGTGATGCCCAGTGACAGGACAAGGGGCACTGGTGGAAGCTGAGGCAGAGGAAGTTCCCTGGAAACACGAGGAGGAATTTTTTCCCTGTGAAGGTGACAGAGCCCTGGAACGGGCTGCCCAGGGGGGGCTGTGGAGTCTCCCTCTCTGGAGATATTCCAAACCCACCTGGATGTGTTTCTGTGTGACCTGCCCTGGGTGGTGCTGCTCTGGCAGGGGGTTGGACTAGATGAGCTTTTGAGGTCCCCTCCAATGCCTCACACTCTGTAATAAACTCACCACACATTTACCTTCTTCTGGAGATGTCTGAGGGGGTTGGCTTCCAGGTATCAATACCCAAGCCAGAGACATTTTCACCTGAATTACATTTCAGTGTAACAACCTCTGGCTTCAGACAGAAGTAGAGCCCTTACCCTCAGGGTCATAGGTCTGGAAAACCCTCCTGGCTTGTTCAGAAGGTGCTTCAGGAGCAACCAGGGCCATATCCTTAGTGGAAACAAAACAAGAAGACAAGTTTCAGAATCTTCTGAATTTAGGCAGAGGTCACTAAGAAAATAATTAGCCATGGTGCACAAGGTTGGACCTTAAATTAATGGAAACTTCAACGCAACAGAAGGAAAAGTAAGGTAACTTGGTTACAGCGATGCGAAATGATCGAGAAAGACACTAAAGGATGTTTCACCTGCATCTTGGGGCACAAAAGGTACAAAGAAGAAGACTATAAAGCTCTGTATGTGGAGATTCAGCTTTATAGCCTTCTTCTTTGTACCTGAAGACAGAGTTCTGAAAGCACAGCTCTTCCATAAAAAACTCAGGCCCTTCACTAGCTCAGTGCATGTGGACACAGTAAAGCCTCTCAGTTGTCACATTCCTTACATGGGATTTACTGAACTGCTGCAGAGCCCAGCCCAGAGCCCCCAAGCTGCTGCAGGCAGTGAACAGGAGAGAAAACTTCACTGTGAGGGTGCTGGAGCCTGGAGCAGGCTGCCCAGAGAGGTTGTGGAGTCTCCTTCTCTGGAGCTTTTCCAAGCCCACTTGGCTGTGTTCCTGTGTGCCCTGCCCTGGGTGATGCTGCTCTGGCAGGGACTGGACTGGATGCTCTCTGGAGGTCCCTTCCAACGCCTACCTTTCTGTGATCCTAAGAAAGCTTCATCCTGAGGACTTCATAAGCACTGAGTTCAGGGCTTTTAATTGGAATTTGGCTGTGTCACATTCTGCAGTACCTGCACAGCTCTCAAGGATGGTGTCAGTGATTTGTCCTGGAGCTTCATCCACGACTCTAAACAAACACCAAGCAGGTATCCTGCTGGTGCTTGTGCTTGGCAGCTCCAGTCTGCAGCTGTCATGGGCACACTGGTGGTGTATCCCAGGATGATCTCTGGAGGTCCCTTCCAATCCCTAGCACTGTGATTCTGTTCTATGCTACTGCTGCTCTAGGCCAGCCACTTCAGGTAGAAACTTGGAAAATCCTTGGGAGGATGAGCAAGGAAACTGCACTCCTTATCTTCTGACTCCTCACCAAGACTAGTGCCACAAAACAGGTTTAAAATGGAAGCTGTTAATGCTGCTGACATCCTTCAGCTTAGCATGGAATTCATTTCCAGTACCCAGGAAGCTTTGGAAGCTCAGCTAGCCCATGTGTTTGCCTAACAAACCCAGACCTCAGCTGTCCAAGTGGACATTTTGTGCCAAAACATAACCCCTGCTCCAGCCTTATGAATTCTATTTTGATGTATCCCCACACATGAAAAGCTCCCTACGAGGGAATTCCATCCACAGTTATTTGTAGCATTTATTCTCAGTCCTAAGCACATGCCCCAAGAGATGTCTCTTCTGTGAGGCACAGACCACTCACAGCATGTCACTGTGAAGGTTCCTCTCACCAATTCTTATAAGCTTTCATGTTTACCCCCAGAGGCAAAACAATCTCTTTTGTAAGTGTTCATCAAGACATTGAAAAGAAGCTGGGAAAACAACGGGGAGAAAAAAAAATCCTGAAGAGCAGAACATAAATGGCTAAGTTAGACTGCCATGTTGGCTAGGGACTGTTAGAGACCTGCTGCCCTTGACAGCAGGAGCCTGTCTCCATAGGGACTGCCTCTGGGGACTGAGGCACGGCAGAATCACAGGCTGCAGCACTGCCTTTCTTCTTAAAGGTTTACAGGCAGTCTGAGCTGGCAGCACAGAAGGCCAGGGGCAGCCTGGGCTGCATCCAAAGCAGTGCAGCCAGAGATGGAGAGAGGGGATCCTGCCCCTCTGCTCTCCTCAGACCTCACCTGCACTGCTGGGTCCAGGTCTGAAGCCCTCAGCACAGGAAGGACATGGAGCTGGTGGAGAGGGTCCAAGAGGAGGCCAAGAAAATGACTGGGGAGTTGGAGCAGCTCTGCCATGGGGACAGGCTGAGGGAGCTGGGGGTGTTCAACCTGGAGAAGAGAAGGCTCCAGGCACACCTAAGAGCAACCTGCCAGGACCTGAAGGGGCTACAAGCAGGCTGCAGAGAGACTGTTTGCCAAGGCCTGCAGGGACAGGACGAGGGCAATGGCTGCAAAGTAGAGCAGAGCAGATTGAGGTTGGATGTGAGGAACAAGTTCTGCAGCAGGAGGCTGCTGGAACCCTGCAGCAAGCTGCCCAGGGAAGTGGTTGAGGCCACATGGCCCCATTCCAGGTCAGGCTGGCCAGGGCTGTGGGCAACCTGCTCTAGAGGAGGATGTCCCTGCTGAGTGCAGAGGGTTTTGGCTGGACGAGCTTTGTAGGTCCCTTCCAGCCCAGACCATGCTGTGATTCTATGATTCCTTTCACTAACACAAACATTGCCCTCTTCTTCTCCTTGCAGCTGTACTTGACAGCCCAGCCCAGCTCCCAGCACCTCAGGTGCCTTTCTTTCCTTCCCTGAGCACAGCCAGACACTGAACTTTGGTTGTAAGTAGAATCAGAGAATTGTTCCTGTTGGAAGAGACCTCTGAGATCACTGAGTCCAACCTTCACCCTAAGACCACCATGGCCATTAAACCATGTCCCCAGGTGCCATGGCCACACTGCTTCCAAGTGCCTACCTTATCCAGGTGTGACAGCCTTTGGCACCCCTCTGTACCACACAGTTGCTTTTTAAGCACATATATAAAAGCATTTGCACAGAAAGATTCCCTAAACAGCAAGTGGCACTGCACTCCCTGAAATGCAAACCAAGATGAGAAAATTCAGGTGAATGCACTTCATACCCTATCTATTTCAGGTAAAGCAGCCATCAGTGGGGGAAAACACACTTAGGTACTGCAATGAGGTGAATTTGGGCTCAGAAGCGAATGGAAGCATTATTCAAATCAGATATGCCACACAACCACAGCATGGTCTGGGCTGGAAGGGACCTCTGGAGATCATGGAGTCCAATCCCCCTGCCAAGGCAGGGTCAGCTAGAGAAGGTCACAGAGGAGCACATTCAGGTGGGTTTTGAATGTCTTTGGAGATGGAGACTCCACTACCTTTTTGGGCAGGCTGCTCCAGGGCTCCAGCACCCTGAAATTACTCTTCAGAAGTTCCACTTTCAGGTTAAGATGTGAATGAATGAATTGAAAGTCTGAAAGGGGAAGGAGAAACAAACAGATGAGGAGCAGGGAGGAGGGCAGGGACTGCTTGTGGTGAGGAAGCTTTCGAATCATCCTAACAGAAGTGAAGCACATTTACAGAATCATAGAATGGTTTAGGTTGGAAGGGACCTCAAAGCTCATCCAGTTCCAACCCCCTCCCACTAGAACGTTCAAGTCTCCCAACCTGGCCTTCAACACCTGCAGGGAGGTTGTGGAGCACAGAATCACAGAATGTGATCGAAGGTCAAAGATTGCGTTCTGTGACTCTGCTCCACAACCTCCCTGCAGGTGTTGAAGGCCAGGTTGGAAGAGGCCTTGAGGGACCTGGCCTAGGTTCTGGGCTTCTTAAAAACCTCTGTAGGGAAATGAGTGGATAAAAAGAGGCTGGATAAGGAACTTAGTGCCAGGGTTTAGTAGATTAGAAGGTGTCAGTGATAGGTTGGACTCGATGACCTTGAAGGTCTTTTCCAACCTAGTTAATGCTGTGATTCAGTGAAAATGCCTCCTTTAAAACTCCTTGTCTGGAATGATTCCACGAAGGTCACAGATATCAAAATGACTTTGGCTGGAAAGGACATTAAAGATGACCTAGTTCCAATCCCCATGGAACAGGCAGGGACACCTCCTGCCAGCCTAGAGCTAATCTTTAAAAGGCAGATAAAGGTTTGCTTCTCAGCTGGCTGGAATGCAAACTCAGCAAATGGAAGTAAGCAAAGCAGGAGCTTGGAAAGCAAGCAGAGAGCTGGAATGTTGCATAAAGAGATGACTACCAGAGGCACTTTTCTTACCCTCAGTCTGCAGATGGCACCAAGCTGGGTGGCTGTGCCCAGCTGCTAGAGGGTAAGGAAGCCTCACAGGAGGACCTGGACAGGTGAAAGCCATGGGCCAAGGCTCATTGGGTGAAGCTGAACAAGGCCAAGGGCCAGGTCCTGCCCTTGGATCACAACAACCCCATGGGGAGCTACAGACCTGGGCATGTGTGGTTGAGAGGCTGCAGCTTGGAGAAGACCCTGGGGGTGTTGGTTGGCAGTGAGTGAACATGAGGCAGCAGTGCCCAAGTGACCAAGAAAGTCACTGGCATCCTGGCCTGGCTCAGAAGCAGGGTGGGCAGCAGGGCCAGGAGGGGATCATGCCCCTGTGCTCAGCACTGAGCAGGCCACAGCTCGAGTGCTGTGCTCAGCTCTGGGCCCCTGACTGCAGGAAGGACACTGAGGGGCTGCAGCGTGTCCAGAGCAGGGCAGTGAGGCTGGAGAAGGGCCTGGAGCAGCTGGGGGTGAGGAGGGGCTGAGGGAGCTGGGGGTGTGCAGGCTGGAGCAGAGCAGCCTGAGGGCAGAGCTCATTGCTCTCTGCAGCTGCCTGCAGGGAGGTGGCAGTGAGCAGGGGGCAGCCTCTGCTGCTTGGTGCCAAGGGACAGGAGCAGAGGAAATGGTTCCAAGCTGCCCAAGCAGGGTAGGCTCAGGCTGGACATTAGGAAATCTTTCTGCCCTGGAAGGCTTCTCAAGCACTGGAAGTGTCTGGCCAGGGCAGTGCTGCAGTCCTGCACCCTGGAGGTGTTGCAGCAGCCTGTGGAGCTGTGCTTAGGGTCATGGCTTAGTGCTGAGCCTGCAGTGCTGGGGGGAGGCTTAGGCTGGGTGAGCCTGGAGGGCTCTGCCAAAAGGGTGGTTTGTGTTGTCCTGCAACTTGGGAGCTGCACAGGACAAGGTGCATTACCAGACTCTCAGCTGTTGTTTTTCCCTAGGTTAATCTCTGTTCAGATAGTTCAGTGAGAAATACTTGGAGTAAAGGGGGAGAATCCCCTCCCTTGCCCTGCTGCCCACACTTCTCTTGATCTCACAAAGCTAACCAGAGTAGATCCTTGCATAATTGTTTTACACCAATTACAAGACCTCAGAGTCTGCCCTTCTGCTCACTGGGACAATGCAAACCTCCTGAGAGTGTGTGAGGTCTGGATCTGCCTCAGGTCCCCACAAAATCACAGCTAACATACCTTGGCAAAAAAGACTGTGAGGTGTGTTTCACTGCCAAGGATCCAAATGGGGAATTTTGGAGATTTCAGATAGGAGCCAACCTGAAAAGGAACAACAATATCAGAAACACAAAGCAAACCCAGAAAAGTCATCTAGCTGGTGATGGAAGTAACAGTTGGGTTTGGGGAGTCTCAGTTGCTCTGCAAATGTGCCTAAAATGCTCAATCAAGTGATGAAAGAAATAATCTGATTCGATCATGGACTCCTGTTTGATTGGGAAACAGAAGAGCTTGTGCTAATTAACCGAAGAATGCCATTAGTGAGCTGGTGGCAACCACAGCCCTTACTTCAGTCCTGCAGCCCTGCTTCCAACACTGCCTGCCACTGACTGCTCCTCTGCTTACCTGGAGCTGTCTGGAGAGGACTGGAGGCTTAGGAAGGCAGAAGCCACTTGAGCTATTAGCTGGTTTTTGATGAATCGACTCAGAACCGACATTTACTTCACAAAGGAAGGGACAGGCACAGTCAACTCACCAATCTGCTGTGAACTACACAATCCCCTTTCACCCCGAGCTAAGTTAAAGGAATTCAGTAGAGATTAAAAGAAAGCAAAGAATAGCCACAAAAAAATGCCTGGTGCCATTAAGAGCAGTGTTTCACCAGCAGTATTCCTGCAGCACAGCACTTCCCAAACAAGCTTACACCAAGAAATCCTGTGTCAGAACAGGAAGAAACAACACTGCCCAGGCTGCACTTCAGCTGCTGCAGACGAAGCCACTTCAGCTCTGCAGCATTCCACAGCCACAATGCATCTACTGAGCAGCACTTGCAGCAGTCCCACCCCTGGCTACTGATTTCAAATGGAATAGAAGAGAGGAATAAAACTGCGACATTCCTCACGTGGGGACCTCACAACCACCCCACAACTTGCATGAAGCACTACTTGAGTAAACCCCAGCTCCTGACTTGCTTTACTCACTCGGGGCACTCGAGTTCTAGTTAAATAGCACTGAACAACATCACTCAGTAAGATGAACCTAAGGATTTGATGGTGTGGAATTAGTGTCACTTTGCATCTGAACACACTTTGGAAGTTCCTCACTATCTCCAGCTGCACACAGTCCTGTCAAAGAAGCCCACAGCATCTTCACAAAAGGATGTTAAATGGCACAGAAAACATTTTCTTTACCTTACAGTATCTCAGAGATTCCATCAGTGTCAAAAGGCCCACTGTTGCCTGCTTGTGGATGCCAAGGAGCTCTGTTCAAAACAAGACACAGCATTTATTCCAGAGAAATCTCAGTCATTTTGACTTACTTTCAAAACTGGACAAGAACTAAGGGTTTAACACTCAGGCAGTTTTAGCAACAAAGGCAAATGGGCAGAGTGGAGTGGATAAAATTATCAAGTTTCAATAATTCCTCTGTTTCCGAAATAAGAAGTACCAAGGGGAAGGTCTGAGAAGTTCACTGTTGATAGCCTGGTTGCATAGAATCCTAGAATGGTGTAGGTGAGAAGGCACCTTGAGGATCATTCAGGTCCTGCCACAGGCAAAGACACCTCCTACCAGCCCAGATTTTGTGTTCTCAGCAAAAACTTCCAACACAGACAACTAATCAGTAACATCTACCAGAAAGAGGATTTGAAAGACCTACAGGGGAATGAACTGCAGGGATTTAGAGAAACAGCTGCTGAGCTGCAGAACAGATCACCCCAGGGAAAGGAAAGATGCAGCAACAACCACAGACTCAGAGCACATCCAGTTGGCAGAGCCTTCCAAGCTCACCCAACCCAAGCCTCCCCCCAGCAGTGCAGGGCTCAGCACTAAGCCATGTCCCTAAGCACATCTCCACAGGCTGCTGCAACACCTCCAGGGTGCAGGACTGCAGCACTGCCCTGGCCAGACACTTCCAGTGCTTGAGAAGCTTTCCAGGGCAGAAAGATTTCCTAACGTCCAGCCTGAGCCTGCCCCTGCTTGGGCAGCTTGGAACCATTTCCTCTGCTCCTGTCCCTTGGCACCAAGCAGCAGAGGCTGCCCCCTGCTCACTGCCACCTCCCTGCAGGCAGCTGCAGAGAGCAATGAGCTCTGCCCTCAGGCTGCTCTGCTCCAGCCTGCACACCCCCAGCTCCCTCAGCCCCTCCTCACCCCCAGCTGCTCCAGGCCCTTCTCCAGCCTCGCTGCCCTGCTCTGGACACGCTGCAGCCCCTCAGTGTCCTTCCTGCAGTCAGGGGCCCAGAGCTGAGCACAGCACTCGAGCTGTGGCCTGCCCAGTGCTGAGCACAGGGGCATGATCCCCTCCTGGCCCTGCTGCCCACCCTGCTTCTGAGCCAGGCCAGGATGCCAGTGGCTTTCTTGGCCACCTGGCACTGCTGCCTCATGTTCACTCACTGCCAACCAACATCCTCAGGGTCCTCTCCAAGCTGCAGCTTCCCAACCACACATGCCCAGGTCTGTAGCTCCCCATGGGGTTGTTGTGACCCAGGGGCAGGACCTGGCCCTTGGCCTTGTTGAACTTCACCTAATGAGCCTTGGGCCATGGCTCTCACCAGTCCAGGTCCCCCTGTGAGTCTTTCCTACCCTCTAGCAGCTGGGCACAGCCACCCAGCTTGGTGCCATCTGCACAGCTACTGAGGCTGCCTCAGTGCCCTCACTGAGGTCACCGATAAAGCCAGTAAAGAGGACAGAGCACAACTTAACAATTCAGATTGATAAATCATGATGTAAGAAATCCAAAAGAGAAAGTTAAAAATGCCCTAGAGAAGCCATGGATCAAAGCAGGAAAACTGTTTCCCACAGACTGCAGTTAGAAAGGAGGTTAATAACTAACAACATTGCAGAGAGGAGTAGGAATGAAGGCGAGGATTTAGTGCTAAAACATGACATGATACAAATGAGAGAAATAAATGATACAGAAGGCAAATGATACAAATAAAAGGCAATTATTCAAAGCCACCTTTGCTTTAATTCACAAAGAGCTACAGGATGTCACCCACTCAAGAAGGTTAACAAGAAGACAATGGTGTGAGCTATAGAAGAAAAAGCACCAGACTGGCAAAAACCTGTAAATAAGAGAGATGTTCTCAGGCCTGCAGATGCTAATGAAGTCATTACCTTACACTTAAGTAGCTAAAAAATAATTTCTGATCCATTAATGACTCCCTTTAGTGTCAGACAAAATGGAAGCCTCAGGAGACCAGGAAACAGAAACCAGGCAACTGCCAAACCAAAACAACAACCAAAGCCTAGAGGAAAAATCCAGGAGAAAGGATGATTTTAACTTCTAAAGGGGCTGGAAAGAAATCAGTAATCAATTTGCAGGGGCAAAAAAAGGAAGGCAAAAAAGGAGGCAAAAAAAGGGGGCAGAAAAAAGGGAAGGGCAAAAAAGGGATTAAAAAGGTCAAATAAGGTAGCACAAAATGGCAAAAAAAGTAGAAAAAGAGGAAAAAAGGGAGGCAAAAAAAGGGCAATCAACTCGCAGGCAGCATAGGCTGACCCAGGCCAGACTGCAAGAACCCAACCAGCACAGCCTGAGAAGCAGGCTACCAGCCAGGGCTGGGCAGAATTAGACACAACATCCAAATGACATTCTGGCAGGGCTGGAGGGGCAGCAGTCCGCCTGAAGCACAAGCAGGGGCAAGCCCAAGGGCTGTGGAAGGAGATCACATTGCTGGTCACTGTCAAACCACTCTGCTGAGACCTCATCTCCAATACCACATCCAGTTCTGGTGTCCCCACTGTAGGAGGGACACAGATCTGTTGGAACAAGTCCAGTGGAGGCTACGAAGATGATCCAGGGGTTGGAGCACCTCTGCTTGAGGACAGACTGAGGGAGCTGGGGGTGTTTCAGCCTGGAGAAGACTCCAGGGAGACCTTAGAGCCGCCTTGCAGCAGCTGAAGGGATCCTGCAGGAAGGCTGCAGAAAGACTTTTTACAAGAGTGTCGTGCAAAAGGACAAAGGGAAATGGATTCAAACTGAGGGAGAATAGGTTTAGACTGGATCCTGGGAAGAAATTCTTCACTAGGAGGGTGGCAACAGGATTCTTCACTAGGAGGGTGGAATGGATTGTCCAGAGAGGTTGTGGATGCCCCCTGTCTGGAGATGTTCATGGCCAAGCTGAACAAGGCCTTGAATAACCTGGGCTAGTGCAGGGAGTTTGGAACAGGTTGGAATGGTTAAGGTCCCTTTCAACCCAAACCATTCTGTGATTCTCTAAGATAAAACATGAAGAAACCACAAGAGCTCCCTAATCATCCTGATGGCTCTGCACTGGATTTGTTCCATAACCTCATCAAATCACAGAATGGTTTAGGCTGGGAGCTCAAAGCTCATCCAGTTCCTCCCTGGGCAACCTGTGCCAGTGTCTCACCACCCCCACAGCAAAAATTTCTTCCTAACAGCCAGTTTCAATCTCCCCTCTGACAGTTCAGACCCATTCCTCCTCATCCTCTCATGACAAGACCTTGTCCCTCCCCAGCCCTCCTGTAGCCCCCTTCAGATACTGGAAGGCCACTCCAAGGTCTCCTGGAAGCCTTCTCTTCTGCACGCTGCAGAGCCCCATCTCTCTCAGCCTGTCCTCATAGCAGAGCTGCTGCAGCCCTCTCAGCTTCTTGGCTCCAACAGTTCCATGTCCTGCTTGTGTTGGGGGCTCCAGAACTGTCAATGTCTTTCCTGTAGTGGGGAGCCCCAGACTGGACACAGCAGTGCAGAGGTGGTTCCACTAGCAGCACAGAGGACAGAACCATCACTTCCCCTGCTGGCTGCAGCTGGCCTTCTCTGGCAGGAGGGCTTGCTGACAGCCCATGTGCAACTCACTGGCCACAAGGACCTTCAGTCCTTTTCGGTAGAGCTGCTTCTTAGCCAGCCAGTAATTACCTCAGCCCAGATGCAGGACTTGGGTGAATTTCATTAGGCTCCTTTTGCCTAGCCTGATGTGGCTGCTGTGAACAGCACTCCCTAACCTGCAGACTGCATTCCCACTCATTAGGTTATCAGGCTCCCTGGACTTCCTACATGCTCTGCTCTCAGAGACTCTACAAGTGTGGTTTACTTCCTTCTGAGGTCTGCTTAAATCAAGGGACAGTAAACAAGGAGAACATCAGATCAGAAACAGCATATTCCAGAGCTATAGCTTAGCACAGAATCACAGGATTATGAAATCATGGAATGGTCCAGGATGGAAGTGACCTCTGGAGGCCATCCAGTCCAGCCCCCCTGCAGTCAGCAGGGACTAGAGCAGGTCACCCAGGGCCTGGCCAAGCCTCACCTTGAATGTCCCCAGGGAAGGGGGGGACCAGGGAAGGGGCCTCAACCACCTCCCTGGGCAACCTGTTCCAGTGCTCCACCACCCTCATAGTAAAGAACTTGTTCCTAAGCATCTCATAGTATGTACAAATGATGAACAAACATAAACTAAGAGCAACTCACTCATTCCTGAACATTCTCTGTCTCCATCCCAGACGTTAGAAACAGCATGGCCTGTCAGCAGGAGGTTGATCAAGCTTTGGCTGTACAAGAGATAGAACCAGTCTGTTACAAGGGACATAAGCACTCTGCAGAGCTAAACTGTGTCTTTAAGCACTGCCAAAGTTGCTGCATTGCTGAGACAACTAAGCAGGCACTCTCTAACTGTGTTCCTGCCATGCAGCTGTCATTCAGTGCTGCTAAGACGGTCCCCACTCTTTCAACAACAACCTGGTACACAAACACAGCCTTGGATTTGAGAACTGCTCCTCCAAAAAGTCAGCAGTAACATCAGCCACTGCCTCCCAGCTCGGGCACCAAAGAGACTGAGCAGTGAAGTGTTAGGTGCTTAGGTCAGGTCAGAACTGAATCTTTCTCACAATTAAGAGAATGATCAGCTACAGAACCACCAAAAAATGAGCCCACTGAGCAGCTTTCAGGGGGAGCAATTCTACTTTGCAGCTTACCTTCCATGACCATAAACAGGATCTATCAATGGCTCAGTTGCATCTTCAATCTCATTCTTAATGTTTTCAATACCCTACAGAAGAATGACAGAATGGTTTTGCTCTCTGAAGGGATGAGCTGCCACCTTTCCAACAACAGCATGCCCTAGGAAGACACTGGAGGCTGAGCTTAGGCCAGCTGATAACAAAACTTTCCACTTCTTCCCCTTGATATGTTAGCTGTATACAAGGAAGGATGGTTTCAAACTCTGCAATTCTCCCAGATCAGGACAATAAACCCCCCAAGACCAAACCTCTAAACCTCCCACAGCTTTTCAAGCTTTTCTGCTGGCCGTGGACCTGGCACCGAAGGAAGCCATCAGCACTCTCCACTTACCTCAGCTGGGCTTCGTTTATCAGTGTAGTGTTCTCCTTTTACAGAAGAAGGGCCACAGGACCAAACTGTCTCTTACCAAAGCAACAACCCACACCACACACCACTCCCAGATGACCCACAAACCTTTGTCAGTATTACAGAATACAGAAAGAGCAACACTCCAAATCGGTTTGTCCACACTGAATACTGGTCCCAAACCGCATCCTTCAGTTCAGGGAAGCTTTTGAACGCTCGCTTGCTGGAGATGAGAAAACCCAACAGAAAAGAGAGTGCTTTTAGGGGAAGCATTAGAATAGTGTCACAAGCACAAACAACAACTACTAACACCCAACAGGAAGGTGGTCAACTGAAAGCAGAGTAAATCTGGTGTCGTATAGGGAGTGACAGAGCAGCTGTCCTGGAGTTACTCTAACTGCCACAAAGCTGTCAGTGTTTGCCCATGAGAAGAGGAGAAATAATTCTGGAGCAATGTGCAAAGAGGGACATGGCTTTTGTGTGCAAACACTGATATGGGAAAAGGGAGACAGCACATGGAGTGTAGGGACCTAGTTACATCCTTAACTGTGAGCACTGATCTAAAGCATCATCAAACAGAGAAACAGAAAGGAGGTGGGTTAGCTTGAGAGGGTCTCTTGAAACACTCTCATGGTGAAGAAGAATATTGTAAGCTGACAACATTGGAGACTCCAGCTAAGAATGTGACCCACAACTGCTGCCAGGTGGACGAAAGGTAGAGAGGTCAGCCTGAGGAAGACGTCGGCCTTCCTCCCAAAGGCCCCAAAAGGCCACCACCAGGTGGCAATGAGCATGTGCAAAGAGGTGGGACAGGATGGAGATGAGTTCTAGGAACTGACTGTAATAACTCCACCTATCCCCAGAACTAATTGCACTAAGCCTACCCCTGTGCTGAACAGGTATGGGTTTGCAGTATGAGCATTTCACCCGAGCAGGCTGAAGGGGTGCAAGGGCTTTGGAGGATGAGCTCCCCTTGTCACCTAGTGCTGATTAAACATCTCTCTCCTGATAACACTCTGCCTGTTGTGAGGCCTCATTCTCTTAAGTCACCACCAGCCACAGCCTTACACAGACTTGTGAAAGAGCCAAGAGGCTTGAAGCAGTAATTCTACAAGACAGGCTGAGAAGGGACTGGATGTGAGCACAGTCAGCTGCTCTGGCAGCCACAGCTCATGACCTGTGGAGAGCAAACCCCTTGCACTTCAGCAGCTAGGTTGGCCCTCAGGCTGCCCAAGCACTCATCACATTCCACAGCCACTTGCATCTGGTGAGCTCTGGGCAAAGCAAAACACTCAAACCCACAAGGGGTACATGGACATCTCACAAACTGCCTGGCTGTAAGCTGGGGCTGCTGCCTGCCTGGCTGCTGAGGGGCAGCAGGTGATCAGATGTGACAGAAGGGAGAGAAAGAACAGAGGGAAGGAAGAGATCTGCCAGGATTCCACTGAAGCGATACACGTCTCGCTTCTTGGGATACGTAGAGCTAGACTGCCTTCCAGAACAGACATCCAGCTGGAATCCCTCGCTGACAGCTGAGCTCTCTGCTCATCCTACACACACTTTGCTCTACTCTCTTCCTTTGGATTGCTTGCAGGCTCCAAGTCTTCACAAAGCAACACAACAAACCCAACCCAAACACCTGCAAAATCCCACCCGCAGATGTGGACTCCACTGCAAAGTTACCCACAGATGGGGCTTACTGTGGAGGTCTACCCACAGATGGGGCTTCCTCTGGAGGTCCACCCACAGATGGGGCTTCCTCTGGAGATCCACCCACAGATGGGGCTTCCTCTGGAGGTCCACCCACAGATGGGGCTTCCTCTGGCTAAGACCTGAGAATGTTAAGCTGCTTTTGATGCTGGCAACAGAGCACAGAAGGTGTGCAAAGCCAAGCCAGCTCTCAAATCTTCCACTCAGCTTGCTCTAAAGGCATGTGCCAGAGTGTTCATGTCCAGCAAGAAAAACAGAAATCCTGCAGTGGGTACCACCAGTGCCCAGATTGATGGGGTGAAGGTGAGAGAGGGCAGGAAAAGGCACCAAAAATTGTCTTTCCTGCTGTGACAAGGGGTTTGAAAAACAAATTCTGACAGTGACACAAGAACCAGTTTTGTGTCAGTTCTAGTCAGCAAAGTTGTCCATCTCAAGTGTTTTTTGACACTTTGTTGCTCCTTATTTACTCTTTGGGGATTTCTTTATGCTCCATCTGTGTCATCAGCTTCCTTGTGTCCATCTGTGACAACAAAGGGCCTTTACCTTTACAAGTGAGCTAACTGTAACAGCAAGCCCCGGATTTGCATCCTAAAAAGAGAGCAGTGCTGACAGCGTGCAACTGCAAGGAGTCATTCTTGTCCATGAAACCTCCTTAGAGGCATCTCCCACACTATTCCAATCAGCAAAAATACCAGCTGACAGGGGGGGGTTCAGTGTATACATCAGCAGTATTCCAAACAGTAATCTGTGAAGGTTCTATAAATACTGAGGATCTTTAACTGATAAATATTGAGGATTAGCACCTTTAGTTCAGAAGTTCTGGTGGGAGGTGTCCCTGCCTATGGTGGTGGGTTGGAACTGGATGAGCTTTGAGGCCTCTTCCAACCTAAACCACTCTAAATACTGAGGGCTAGTATTGCTTTGGTTCAGAAGTACTGAGGACTAGCATCTTTGGTTCAGATATACTGAGGATTAGCATCTTTGGTTCAAAATACTGAGGACTAGCATCTTTGATTCAGAAATATTGAGGACTAGCATCTTTAATCCATAAATACTGAAGATTATCATCTCTAATTTCTAGATCCTGAGGATTAGCACCTTGAATTTAAGAGTGACTCTGAATTAGCTGTCTCCCTACAGCTGCAGTGCAGAGGTTCTTTGGCCAGTCTCACTCATTCCATTGCTCCAGTTTTATTTTCAAGGCTGACACTCAAAATAAAGATTAATTTCCAAACAGCAAAATGCAAAAGGAAAACCAAATCCCCCAAAGCAACACCTGAAATCCAAACTGCCCCTGATGTGTAAGCAGCTGAGGACTGGGAACATCAGTGCTAACTTCAAAAGGTTGTATTTGAAATGTGCCAACGTATTACTTACTGAATTAATGCATGATACCGCTCAAAGCCAAGCTCTTCCACAGCCAAGGCAGCTATACACAAGAGACACTTTTCAGCACTACACATGGCAAAGAAATGACACAAGATACACACAGCAAGCCAGTAAACTTCCAAGCTTTAATCATATTGCACAGTTTTAATCCTCCCTCCACATTTTCCTTTTGCAACCGATTAGTACAAACTCATTCACTGCAACGTTTAAGATTCCACCACGCAAGTCAGTGAGGACAGTTTTATTTGGGCTGATCAACTGACACTGGAGTATGGAGCCTGGAAAATATTTGTCAGATGCTGAGCTGCTGGGTTTGTACCAAACTCCTCAAGCATCTGCATAGCACAGGTATCATTTTGCAAGTCAGCTTATTTGCTAGAAAAGCAAGTGTGGTTATTTGGATCACTATCAGCATAGGCAGGCTGCATTCTCCCTTCAAACACCCATTCCTGTGACCAAAATGTTGTTGGCTTTCCCCTCCCCCCCTTTTAGTACTTATATATTACAGGATTGTTTTGCAAGGGGTTGTACATCCTGCTTGTAAAGAAATTCTCATTGCTTTCTTCTCATAATAGCCAAACAGCCTTTCACATGAGGGCTGTGTTCCAGGCAGCATTAGTGTCCTCCCAAATTCAATACAGGCTTTATGCCACTGCTCCCTTCACAACATTTCCAAACCAAGGAGATGAAATGAGCTTTTAAAAGAGATATTCTTTAACCAACAGGAAGTTACACTTGCTAGTTGTGCAATTATCAAACTGGATTAAAGCACTGAAATGTTAACCCTGTAGCAATCTTTAGTGCCCTCTAGGTCCATTAAGGTTTCACCTTCCTGCTAGTGGGATGACATAAAAACCAGAGGGGTCTGCTTCCTGAGAGAGGCCACTCAGGGCTGAGTATTTAAATCATGTCTGGGCATTTAGCTCCTGGATTTCATAGAATCATAGAACGGTTTAGGCTGGAAGGGACCTCAAAGGTCATCCAGTCCCAACCCCCAGCCATAGGCAGGGACATCTCCCACTAGAATAGGTCGCTCATGGCCTCATCCAACCCGGCCTTGAACACCACGAGGGAGGTTGTGGAGCACAGAATCGCAGAATGTGGTTGAAGATCTTTGATCACATTCTGTGACTCTCTGCTCCACAACCCCCCTGGGTAACCTGTGCCAGTGATTTGGCAGAATACAGCTCATTAAAGATCTGCTGGTCAGCTCTTCCCACCAGAGTTCCAGAAAGGGCTCTTAATGCCCTTGCAGACTGCATTTTGAAAGATCCCCTTGGTTTGCCTGGGTGCAAACACAACTGAGAGAATACTTCCACCTTCTACTTCAGCAAGAAGGCAGCAGCGGCTTCAGAGTGTTGAGTCTTTTGAAAACTACAAGTTGCTAAAAACAAGTTACTTAAGAGCAAAACTAGAGTTAAGAAAATGTATTTCTAAGATGTCATAAAAAACAAGAGGAGAGGAGAGCAATGAATCTGAATTGGAAAAATGCTACAGGAGCTCCTCCTGCTCCAAGATGCTTCTGCAAGTAGAAAGTTAGAGCGACTAAACTACATGAAGCAATCTTTGCACCTGGGAACTTGCACTAGTGCAGCATGGGCAATGCTTTGTCACTGTCAGGCAACACAAAAGCAGATGGAAAATGCTGCTGCGTTGAGTGTGCTCGAATCCACCTCTTGCTCACACAGCAGGGGGACAGCCAGTTTCATTCTGTCACCACACAACAGAGTGAAAGGGAAGAGAGCTGCTGTTGGAAACAAAGGGGAAGAAGTAGAAAGCCTACAGAGAAGTGGAGCTATGCAGAAGCCCAGCAAGGCTAAACGTAGGCAGTGCTTAGTGGAGAGGAAAAGAGCAAACAGAGCTGTATGAGGAGCACAACTGTGCAGGAGCTCTTTGGGCTGATAGCCTGGCACACTGTGTCTGACCACAGTTAATGGGGTTACTATGCAGTTATTCCCATATTCCAGTTGTAAAGCAGCAGCCTGCCATGTGGAATTGTGCTTGAGTCTCTTAAGTCTTGATGCCTGTTTCTGTGCTTATTGATTACAGCAACCAAGCAGGGAACAAATTAATTCCTTTGCAGTAGCAATAACAGGACTCTGCATTATGAACAATACCTTCACAGAATCACAGCATAGGCTGGGCTGGAAGAGACCTCCAAAGGGCATCCAGTCCAACCCCCAGCACTCAGCAGGGACATCCTCCACTAGAGCAGCTTGCCCACAGCCCTGTCCAGCCTCACCTGGAATAGCTCCAGCCATGGGGCCTCAACCACCTCCCTGGGCAACCTGTTGCAGGGTTCCAGCAGCCTCCTGCTGCAGAACTTGTTCCTCACATCCAATCTCCATCTGCTCTGCTCTACTTTGCAACCATTGCCCTCATCCTGTCCCTGCAGGCCTTTGCAAACAGTCTCTCTGCAGCCTGCTTGTAGCCCCCTTCAGGCTGACTATTAGGTCTCCACATCCTTGCCCCAAGAGTAACCAAGCAAGAAGCTGCTCTGTAGTTGAATAGCTGAGCAGGAAAAAAGCCAACAACAAAATGCCTAGCAAATGTCTGGCAGTCTACTGCATTATGTATGTAAGGTAAAATACTGTTTGAAGTGTGGAGAATATACAAGAGGTACATTCAGGAATGCAGAACATGAACAACAAAAAGATTAAAGTTGCTCATGACAAAAGCAGATTGTTCATGGCCAATGTATCCTGCTCTTAATAAACACATTCAATGGTACTAAGGACAGGTCAGGTGAATCCTATAGAGTTGGCCAGATGTATGAAAAATAGAGATATTAAACAGAATTAATTCATTCACTAAGTGCTGGTGTTAAGAGTTAGTGATAGGAGTTATTAACTGTGTTTAAAATGACTTCTGATGAGTATTTTCTACAGCTAAAAGTTCTTCAGGACACATCAGCCAATGAATCAACAGGGCAGTAAAAGCCTATTATTGATCAGGCTCTGGAGCTTCATAATATGAGCAAGACCTTTGAAGACAACTGGAAAATCCAGAGCAGTCAGAAGCATGAGGGTTACAGCTGCCTCATCCCTACCCTGTCAAGGCAGATTTACTGTTACTTACTAAACATCAAAGGTGTAGATAAAAATTCCTATGCCACATTCAAGGAAACCCCCAACCCACTCACTCTGGAGGGAGCTCCTATGTGGGTACCTTCATTTTTTTTCAGTTCAGTGGCACTGCAGTTATCACAGGCTCACAGAATGTTAGGGGTTGGAAGCTGGAAAGCTTCCAGTCCATCCCCTCTGCCAGAGCAGGAGCAGAGGATCCAGCACAGGTCACACAGAACACATCCAGACAGGGCTGGAAAGGTTCTAGACAAGGAGACTCCACAACTTCTCTGGGCAGCCTGTGTCAGGGCTTAGGGACCCTCACAATCAAGACATTGCCCCTCATGTTGAGGTGCAGCTTCCTTTGCTGCAGTTCCCATCCCTTGCCCCTTGTCCTATGGCAGGGCACAAGTGAGCAGAGGCTGTCCCTGTGCCTTCCTTGCTGACCCCCAGCCTTCAGCTCTGGACAGACATTGCTCAAATCCCCTCTCAGCCTTCTCCTCTGCAGACTAAGCAGCTCTAGGGCTCAGCCTCTCCTCCTCAGGCAGCGCTGCAGTCCCTTCAGCATCCTTGTAGCCCTCCCTTGGACTCTCTCCAGTAGATCCCTGTCCCTCCTGAACTGGGGAGCCCAGAGCTGGGTGTGTAATTTCAGGTGAGGTCTCACTAGGGCACAGTTATTATTGTTTGAGCTTTTTAAAGCACATGTAGCACTTGAGAGAAGTGGATGGAGATGACTTGTAGCACAAAGAGCTGCAGCATTGCTTAGTGCTGGCTGAGCACATAGAGATCTACTTGTCCAGTTCTTACTGCCATACACTGCCGACCAACACACTGCTTCCATCAGAAGCTGGCACCTGTATAAGCACCTTCTCATGTGAAGAGCTTTTCATACTTTGCAAGGGACACATTTGGAACATAAACTAAAAGAAAAAGAAGCTTATCTTCTGCCTGTTAGATATCTCCTATGAAGAGATTAAGCTAAACATCTGCAGGAGCTTGTGTGCACTGGCAGACTCCACGCCATGGCTCAGCAGCAGTCTGATGTGATTGCAGCTTGGTGCCACAGATGATGTTCATCAGATCCTTGGGGTCAGTAACTAACGAAGGACTCAAGACATTTGCAAAGAGCAAACAATGCTCATCTACATCCACATTCTCTTAGGCTACCAGAATGTGATTGGATTAAGCTGCTCTGCTACTGCACAGAAGCAAAGGGGTAAAGCTCCTTCTCCAGAACAGGGAATCCAGAAGATGTCAGAACAGATAAAGCTTTTCAGAATCTCCTACAAAAGCTCTTATGAGATTAAGCAACAAGTGAGAAGTTAAAACATTTCTGCAGTGTCAAGCAGCACATATTTTCCCAAATTAAAGGTATATCAAGCCCCAGTAAATTACAAAATGGAACCAAAAAGCTTATGGCAATTGCTCAAATTCCAGTATGTTACAAGTGCAGTGACAGCCAGCACCTTCCTTTGGACAAAAGGGATCCCTGCCTCAGACAGGCAGAACTCCTGCTGCTGCTAATGGAATCACCAAACCCCCATCTGCATGATAATAAAAAGCAGCAGGCCCCTCACAAACAACCTAGCCTTCAGCAGGTGATGGGCAACTGATCACAGAACCAAACTTACAGTGTGGCTCCTCCTGACGACTGGACTCGGCAGGGCTGTCGGCAATGCTAGCAGTTTCCTCCGCTGTTTTGCCTCTTATCCACGTTGCCAGAGAGTAGGACTCAGAATTATCAGAGCAGGCCATTTCCAAAATGTCACATAATGTGTGACAGAGGAGGTTCTTCTGCTCCTCTTCTGAAAGACCAGAAACCTACCTGAGTTCAGCTGCTGCTAATCAACATCGTAGAGAAGCTACCAGTGTCTGTTTCATACACGAATGTTATCTACAGCCTGGGGTTTCTTATCTCACCAACTAACAATGTCACATTAAATGCTATCTCCATAATGGGGTTTATTACCTTTACCAATTAATGCTAATTACTGCTGGGTTTTAAATTTTAAAGTTGATTTTTTTTTTTAAATTTTAAGGCTGAATTTTAGAGCTGTGTTCAGGAAAATGTGTTGTAATGGCATTCCCCTTCCTCAGATGAGGTTCCACTCAAGTACTTGTGAAACACAGAAGGAGCAGGGAGCAGCAGAGCCCTCCCAAACAGAGTACAGAACCATGGAGCCTGTTTCACAGAAGGGCACAGGAGCACAGCTAAATAAAAGGCAGGAAATACATTCAGTCCTTTCCACTGGGACAGGCTTGATGAATAATTAACATGGAAAAAGCAAGGAGAAAGGAAAGAAATCAAAGAGGTCTCAGTACCTGAACAGTCTCTCCAAGATGACTTTTCACTGGTAAAAAGCCTCTTCAAGAGGAATGCCTTTGGGATCCAAGCAGAAGAGAGTATTAGAATACAAGACAACACCAACTTCTTCATCTCACACCAAAGCAGTGCTGCATCTTATGAGAAGGGTTTGAAGTTGCTCAACGCTCAGTAAGAGCCTGAGTCTGCACTGCTGTCTGATCTTTCCCATTCAAACTAACCATAGAGGTGGCCTCATACCTACAGTCATAGAATCATACAGCCAACCAGGTTGGAAGAGACCTCCAAGCTCAGCCAGCCCAACCTAGCACCCGGCGCTGGCCAACCAGACCATGGCACTAAGTGCCTCATCCAGGCTTGGCTTCAACACCTCCAGGGACAGCGACTCCACCACCTCCCTGGGCAGCCCATTCCAGTGGCAATCACTCTCTCTGCCAACAACTTCCTCCTAACATCCAGCCTAGACCTCC